>JAVYIG010011056.1:0-63789 GCA_035222895.1 Strongylocentrotus droebachiensis
GGGGTGAGAGAGAGAGTGGGTGTGTGGGGGGAGAGAGAGAAAGAGAGAGAGAAAGAGAGAGAGGGAGAGGAAGAGAGAGAGAGAGAGAAAGAGAGAAAGAGAGAGAGAGAGAGAGAGAGAGAAAGGGAACATGCAAACTGAAAATACATCGCAAATCCTTACACCACTTGGGGGTTGGGGAGGGCACAATATTATTTTTTATTATGTGTACTTTAAAGCAACAACAACAACAACAGCACCAACAAAAATTTTAAAAATAAGTAAGAATTAATGAATTAACAAACAGGGAGGTGGGGGAGAAGGGTCTCAAATTTGCCAGTGGAGGAGGGAGGGATGGGGGTAATTAAGTGGAGAACGATTTTGACTTGGGGGACATGAGCCAACTTTCCCCCTCCCACCCCCCCTCCCACCCACCCTACACCCACATGGAGTCCGTCCAGGCAACATCAGCCACACACACACATACAAAAAATCAAAGAGAGAGAGAGAGAGAGAGAGAGAGAGAGGGAATCACATATTAGATGATTTTTCTTTTCTTCCGAGAGTGAACAAAAAAGGAAGGTGTTCTTTTGAAATATGCCGACAAGCTTTGCCTAGAGGTTCAAATTAATCTATGTCACAAATAATGTCGGAGTCTTACATGCAACTTGCCAACATAGATGAAAGAGGTTGCTTCCAAATGTAAATGACCCGTTGTTCATCACTCCCTGGAACGTTAATCGCGTAATTGACCAACTCTCCCTCCATCGATCACTCATGATCAAGTCATTTTACTAGATCAAAGTATACATTCGCAGATAATCTAAAATCGGAATAGCGCAATTATTATAATTAGGAGATAATCGAAAATTCCGATTTACCGACGATCTCAAGTTGTAGAGCATTTTGTGGATAGTGGCCACTTACTTAAAGGTATTACAAAGTTTTGGTATGGGGTCATGAATTTGGTTCAAATGAACATATTGGAAGCATATGAGATCCTACAACATTAAGTGATCGTTGTCGCGTTTGAAATCGAGTCTAAAGTTATGAAATTGTAAATAATAAACTCCTTATGTTGTATAGCGCCCTCTCAAGGTCAAGATATGAATTAAGCTATAAAACAATGTTTCCTGACTAAAATCGACCGATTTGCTATTCCCATTTGGAAATTATATATCACAACTACATATTCTGAGATTTTCATGGTTGCAGCTACCATCGTACGGCCGTAGGCGCTATTTGAAATTTATCAAAATTTACCGGGAGCACCGGTAAATGTTTATATTCAATTTTTCTCGAAAGCAGAAGTGTTTTAGGGGTTAACATTTCTAGTGCTTATAATACATCCACAGGGGCATCCAAATATATCAAAATTGTAAAGAATCACTATCCACCCAATTTTTAAAATTTCCCAAAACTTTGTAATACCTTTAATTAGTCTCTAAACTATCTAGTTTATTATATTTTATTAATACTGAGTTCTCTTATTTTGTTAATTGTCATATATTATTAGTTATTTTTCATCGTCACATCTATATATTTTTGTGTATCTCCCCGCTCCTTCTGTTCAAGTCTCTTAACATTTCAATTTTGTTTCAATCACTTCCCTGCAAATTACATTTCGTCATTAACAACAAAACAAAACAAGCAAACATGTAAAATCTCGTATGTAAAAAGAAACTGAAAAAAAATCAATACAAACAAACAACACCAAAACAATTGGCTGAATAAGATTTTGTTTAAAGTAATAACTAAATACATTTAATTTCCCTTACAAATACATAAATCATACAAATTAAAGAAATTATAGCAAGTATATGCAGGCGCGCCGGAAGCAGTTTGGGATTGGGGGGCAAACATTCCAGGGGGCTCACCTTCCAGGAGCAGTGACGTAATGAGAAAAACGTTCGGAGGGGGGGGGGGGGGGGCAGACGAAAAATCTGCATCACCACCTTACCATCTTACACGTTACATTTTTCAAAGTGGAGTATTAACGATCAAGAAAGGCGTAAATTGGCGTGGGGTCCAGGGCGTGAGCCTCAGCAGGGGGTCAAGGGGCTGAGCCCCTTTAGGTATTTAATTACGGTTAGATGAGCATCCAGGTGCCCTCTTTAAGCCATTGACATGTTCCAGGGGGGGAGAGCCCCCAGAAGCTCAGAGGTTTAACTACGGTCAGATGAGCATCCAGGGGCCGCCTTAGGGCCCTTGGTGGTGTCCAGGGGGCAGAGCCCCCGGAATCTCAGGGGTTTCAGGTATTTAATTACAGTCAGATGAGCATCCAGGGGCCCGCCTTAGGGCCTTTAGTGGGGTCCAGGGGGCAGAGCCCCCGGAAGCTCAGGGATTTTAGGTATTTCATTACGGTTAGATGAGCATCCAGAGGCCCTCTTTAAGCCATTGACGTGTTCAAGAAGGGGGGGGGGGGGAGAGCCCCCAGAAGCTCAGATGTTTTAATATTTAACTACGGTCAGATGAGTATCCAGGGGCCCGCCTTAGGGCCTTTAGTGGGGTCCAGGGGGCAGAGCCCTCGGAAGCTCAGGGGTTTTAGGTATTTAATTACGGTCAGACGAGCATCCAGGGGCCCGTCTTGGGGCCCTTGGTGGGGTCCAGGGGGAAGAGTCCCCCGAAGCTCAGGGGTTTTAGGTATTTAATTACGGTCAGATGAGCATCCGGGGGGCAGAGCCCCCGGAAGCTCAGGTTTTTTAAGGTATTTAATTACGGTCAGATGAGCACCCAGGGGCCCGCCTTAGAGCCCTTGGTGGGGTCCAGAGCCCCTGGAAGCTCGGGGGTTTTAGGTATTTAATTACGGTCAGATGAGCATCCAGGGGCCTGCCTAAGAACCCTTGGTGGGGTCCAGGGGGTAGAGCCCCTGGAAGCTCGGGGGTTTTAGGTATTTAATTACGGTCAGATGAGCATCCAGGGGCCCGCCTTAGGGCCCTTGGTGGGGTCCAGGGGGCATAACCCCCGGAAGCTCCGGGTTTTTAGGTATTTAATTACGGTCAGATGAGCATCCAGGGGGCAGAGCCCCCGGAAGCTCAGGGTTTTTAGGTATTTAATTACGGTCAGATGAGCATTTTTACCTTATTTGTGACTTTGGCAGGTCACTTATTTTTTCTCCCCGTCTTTCTTTTTTTTTCTCTTTAATATACTTTTTATGTGAGGGGGGGGGGGGGGGGGGACGCCACTTTGCAGACCATGATATAAAGGTTTCTAAATAAGCGTATTTTTAGCCCGACTGCGCATTAGGGAATTTCTTGTTTTCCAAAAAATGCATAAAAAGGTATGACCTACAAAAAAATACCGAAAAATCATGTCATAACAGCAACATTTGCAAATCACTGGTATCGAATAAGAAATACACCCCCCTCATCAGTATGCCAGCGTTCAGGGGCTCATGTCTTCTCACCCCTATAACAAAAAAACAGACACGCTTTCCCATTTTTGCACAATATGTCCACGATATGCGCGTATCGCTATTATAAAGACCTCCGTTGATAAATACCGTATAGGTGGCATGCGCAATGTTTATGGAATTTAATTCCTGTGAACTTTCCTTTTCTTTGAATAATGTTGTATATGTGATTTAATTCAGTTTTTTATTATTGTTATGTTCTTTTGGGTTAAAAATACAAACCATGTTTACTCCTTTACTGCTTTTTTTTTTTTTGGAGGGGGGGGGGGGCGTTTTGGGGGGGCAAAAATGCCTTTTGCCCCCCCACTTTTGTGATTGGGGGGGGGGGGCAGCTGCCCCCCCTGCCCCCCCCACTTCCGGCGCCTATGAGTATATGCATTATATTAATTATATAAATATTTATAATTTTGATATAATTGGCATCCTGATTTTGTTGTCAGAAAACTGACCGACTGAAATGTCAACTAACGCAAATCAAGATAAAATAGTGCAATTCTTTAAAAGGTGCAATGGTTTAAATTAAGGAAAATTCTATTTCGAGTCTTCACTGGCACTGTTTTATTTAAGAATTTTATTTTCATTAAGAGAGAGAACTGTGTGGGCGTGGAATTAACTCGTTGTCTATTGGAAATTCTGCGCGCCCTGTATAATTTACATGTTTAATCATCTTCAAAAGAGGGAGAGAGAGAGAGAGAGAGGGAGAGAGAGTGAGAGAGGGAGAGACAGAGATAGAAAGAGAGAGAGAGAGAGAGAGAGAGAGAGAGAGAGAGAGAGAGAGAGAGAGAGATGGTATTTTTTTCAGGATGGCGTGATACACCTCCGTGTTAACTCTTACGATGTTCTCTTACCAGCAAAAAACAATCCATAAATAGGGAAACGTTATCGTATGGTGTAAAACTACCGCAGTTAAAACCATTCTTTGACCTCGTGAAAAGGGGGCGTTAAAAGCCAAGTAGATTTTCGGAATGCAGGCGTGAGTACGCCTAACAGCAGGCGCGGATCCACGGGGGGGGGGGGGGGGGGGGGGGGCCGACGGGCCCGGGCCCCCCCCCCCGGCTTTTTTTTTTTTTTTTAAAAAGCGAAATATTGGTAGGCTCGATTTTCACATTTTCGGGGTCATATACTGTACCAACAAAATGATGCTCTCCCCCCCCCCCCCCCCCCCCCCCCACTGAGCGAAATATTGGTCGGCACGATTTTCACATTTTCGAGGTCAAATACGAGAAAAAAAATTATGATCAGATATTGGTAGGCTCGATTTCCAATCGTAGGCAATCGCATTACTAGTCTGACGTCACCACGACTCTGAGCCGATTTTCCTCCTCCAAGAAATTAGCTTGAAATCCATTGAAATTTAGCTTTTAGTAATCGTACGACTGTTCAGATCCTTGAGTATTAACGTTAATAGAAGTTAGAATGCTTGTTTTAAAAGCTTTTGCAATTTTTGCCCGAAATCGGAAGGTATGTACATTTGTAGTCAGTTCATATAGTGTGCGGTGGGCTTGAAGTACCCAGGGCAAAAAGTTTGAATATGTCCTTGGTATCAGTGAGCAAATAATGTCAGGTGGGGGGGGGGGGGGGGACAACCGACCCATGCCCCTTTATAACTTGATGAGATATACAGTGAGTACACAAAAGAAAAAGTGACACCCCCTTCAAAATTTTCAACAGAAATTCTGATAACTCCCTTTCCTTCTATTGCTTGTCCGAGGCTTTTTTGTGTAAATTTTCATCTACTTTTTGTTCACTTGTCAGAAATTTGTAATGCCTATGCCAGTCTCAAAATAAACGCAGTTGCAGGATGTTCACATGTCTCTTTTACCCGCTCTTTTATGACAAGATCTTGTTTCCTAAATGTTTTAGACACCTTCCTGTTAAAACCACAATCCCAAGTTTATGCCATTCACAATAATTTCAGCAGGTAACAAAAATGCTGCACATTACAATTTTTTAATTTCAAATTAAAAAAGTTTTCTGGTTTCACAGTATCTGGACCACAATGTGAAACTGGATGTAATTAAAGCTCTATCAGTTACGGAGGCGGCAAAAGTACAAAACCATTGCATTTTCTTTGATGATGTAACATGTAATATGCTTCACATTCCTGTATCTTAATACAGAGCCCAGTGAATACAAGCAGGACCTTTGTTTAAGACAGTTGCAATGTATTTACAAATGCCTCGTTGGAAAAAATAGTTCTCTCTTTCTCTTCATCATTTTGCTACCCATGAACACTGGTACAAGCTTACATACAGTTAACAACAGGAATATTCATACCCCTTGTAAATTTGTTTGTGTTTTTCGTAACTCAAGAATGAATGGTGAACTGGTTGAATAAGGGCCTTTGTTAAACATTTTTAAATGTAAGCTTTAAATTGGGATCCGGTAACTTTGTCTCAGATTCTGAAACAAAATTTTGGATTTAGCTCATGATGCAATGATAATTATAAACCTTTAATCAGTCAGGAACCCCATGACTTTTACAAGCCGATTATCAAGATATTTATGATTGGAATAACAAATTTTGAAAACCGTTCGTCTGACGGTTTTCATAACACTACAGTCTATTGGGGAAAACGAGTATGGTAAAACCGGTCACTCAAAGATTTTTACTTTTTTGAGGCACTTCTTGATCATTTTGAAGCGCAATTTTTCTAGGGCTTCAATATTACACCATATCACAGACACTGATAACACGCAGGGCCGTGCATCTCAGATTTAACATTGTTAAACGATCCCTTTAATACGCCACATTATCAAGAAACAGAATTCGGGACAAATACATTTTTCACAAAAACACATAGATAAAAGTACAAGACTTGGTTAGGGTATGACTAATTTAGTTGTTGACTGTAATTTCATTTCAAAATTGCAAACAATTACTCCATGTACATGAAACACAAATTACGAGGATAAAATGTCACATTTCATATCAGATTTTAATATTTTAGATGTACATAATAAATGGTTTATTTACAGGTAAATGTACAAGAGGAGCGTTTCTAGCTATGGAATAGCAAATGCAATTGAAAAAAGATGCGGAGTATTCGGCACAGCAGATCAGACTAAAAAGGTAATAAAACTATTAATAATGTAACGCGTTCAATCCAGGGAAGCCTGGTAGTATTAATACTCTTCTCCCCAAGGGCCCAGTAATCATATTATTAACATGGCTGGTATTAAGTATTAAGGGTCTTTTTTGTGTGTGCAAATGTACATCAAATGCCAACCCATCATTAGAACTGAAAAAAAGCATACATGTAGCATATAGTTAAAGCATTTCAAAGTGTCTCTATTAGCTTTGCATGATGCTTACTACTAGTATGTTTGTCACATAAATAGTTTATAATCCATTGATATGTTTTGAATAAGGAATTATGATTTCTATAAAATAAATAAAACAAATCAATTCAAATGAGTCATGTCCCTATGCTTCATAAAAATTGTTCATTAAAAACAAAAAAGCATCTATCTGATGCAAGGGAAGGGGTAAAAAAGTTCTTGAGTAACGCCAATAATGCAAATTTCTGCAGCAACAACTCATAGTTTGATTTATTTTTAGAAAATGCACATCCAGATGTATACATGCTGGTAGGGATATCATCCGGTTCATTAAACCGATAGCAGTTTAGTGTCTCCTTTTAGTGACGTTTTTGCATTATCTTTTGATCCAGAATGCTAGGACTTACACAAGGTAAGAAAGAGAAAAATAAATTTCACAGAAAATTTTGATACAAGAGAAGGGGTAGGAAGTTGCTCAGAAATGCCCAAAATGCCAAATTTCCGCAGCAAGAACTTGCAGTTTGAGTTATTTTAAGAAAATGTAGATCCAGATCTATACATGCTGGTAGGGAATCATCCGGTTCATTAACCCAATGGCAGTTTAGTGTCTCCTTTTAGTGGCGTTTTTGCATTATCTTTCGATCAAGAATGCTAGAAATACACAGAGTGCAAAATTTCATAGAAAATGTTGAGTCTATTTCCAATACAGTATGTTGTACCATTATAGAAAAAATTATTATTATTATTATTATTTTTTTTTTTTTTGGGGGGGGGGTAAGATTTCATTCAAACTTTCACGAGTTCGCTTCTCTGCTTTTTTCTCTTTCTTTTAGAGTAGTTTGGATTTCCCTTCAAAACTGATGACAGGTACAGCCAATAGGGCACAGTTTACAAATAATACCCACACAAGGTACCTTTGGAACAGTCTAACACGCCCGAGGCTCTCAAACCTCTATTAAAAATCAATTTTTAAAATCATCAAAAATATATCTTTACACTTCACTTGACCAATAGAGATTTCTGCATTCTTCACAGCATCTCAATGCTTTGATTCTGAAATTGTTTAATAAACTGTACTTATATGCAAGAAAAAACACATTGAAAAATCAATCTACTCGCTGTGAGAGAGTGCCCTGATGACACAGAGATACATTTCCTCAAAGATAAAAACTTGTCCTTTTTTTCTCTTCGCTCCATCGTCATTAACAGTTCACTAAAAAGTTCTTAAATGATTGTTAAAAATGTAATTTACAGGTGAATTTCAACTTATAATGCTTGATTCAGTACTGGGCATAAAATACATCCTATGGGAATAACACTTCACAATGAAGGCACCTGTATCTGCTCCAGGAAGTAAAAAACGGAGCCAGATTATTCAAAACCGAAAGTCTTCTTCTTCTGAAGAGAGGGGATTTGCTTCCCATGGCAGGGAACGGTTCAATGGTTTCTCCTTACATTATGGTACTTGACAAGGAGAGTCGTTGTTGAATTCTCTAGGTTTTGTAACTTTTGAGTCTGTATCAATTCTACAACAACATTTCTTTGACTGATCATGAGCACATCTTCAATATGAGGATGGCACCTCTATGGACACATTGTGGATGTCGTTCTGATAATAATAGTTCACAAAATGCAATGGCCATGCTGGTACACTTCTTGATAAATCATGATAAAACGGTCGTTGAATCCTCCATTGATATTTCTACAAACAATGTTCTATATTTGGTGATTAAAAATGCAATTTCAATTAGCAATACTAATTCTCTGCTACTCTTCTGAAACAAGATGAGATGAAGAAAGTAATCACTAAACCTTCCACATTTCTGATGATATTGCTCTCAATGTTTGGCAAGGACTGTCCTTTACACTTCACAGGGATGGTTCTTCAATTCTTGTTGAGGCCATCGACACTTCCATCCATTTATTTTCTGCCGGTATTGCTCACGACACTCAATGACAGAAGCTATCACTGAATCTACCATCTTTCTGATAATATTGTTCTCAGTACTTGCAAGAACCGCTCTTTATACTTGACATGGCTGGGTCTTTAATACGGTTTAAGGAAAGCGGCCATTGGGTCTTCCATTCAATGTCTCTCGAGTCTGTATGCCTCCATAGAATCCTTAATCCTTTCTAATACTGTTCTCAGAACGTTGCAAGGACCGTTCTTTGTACTTGACAGGGCTCGATCTTTAATACGGTTTAAGGAAAGCGGCCATTGGGTCTTCCAGTCTCGCTCTCTTGAGTCTGTAAGCTTCCATCTCTTCCTCTGTTGGTTGCCTGACGCTCTCATACGAGTTGAGACTGTTGTAAGGTCTCTTCCTCTCATCAATGGCAAGCAGTCTGTCTACCTCCTTCTCATGCTCCTCTTGGCGTTTCATGGCCTGATGATAAAAAATAGAAAAAAACTAGATGGAATTCGACTGCGCGCAGTCGAAAATGATGCCTCCGTCATAGAGCAATTTCACCAACCAAAACAGAAGAAATTTTTCAAATTCAAGTTCATTTGTAATCCATTAACAGGTTCTCAAAATATCGTGATTACAAGCAATTTCTCATATACATATATGACCCTTTGAACTTTGACCTCATGACCCTAAAATATACTCAGTACATTGGCTCTGCAAGATGTCCTGAGTTTAATAGTAATCTATCTGTCAGTTCTAATGAGAATGCGTTCACAAGCTATTTTTGCATACATAATGAGCCCATGACCTTTGACCTCATGACCCAAGAATCTACTCAGTTCATTGGCTCTGCAAGATACATACATGATCTAAGTTTGGCAGGAATCCATCAATCTGTTCTAATGATAATGCGATCACAAGCCATTTTTGCATACATAATGAGCCGCGTGACCTTTGACCTCATGACTCCAAAATCTAATCAGTTCATCGGCTCTGCAAGTAACATACATGACCAAAGTTTGGCAGGAATCCATCAATCTGTTCTTGAGATAACGCGATCACGAGCTGTTTTTGCATATATAAAGAGCCCTGTGACCTTTGACCTTTGACCTCATGACCCCAAACTCTAATCAGTTCATTGGCTCTGCAAGATAAATACATGACCAAAGTTTGGCAGGAATCCATCAATCGGTTCTTCAGATAACGCGATCACGAGCTGTTTTTGCATACATAATGAGCCCTGTGACCTTTGACCTTTGACCTCGTGACCCCAAAATCTAATCAGTTCATCGGCTCTGCAAGATACATACATGACTAAAGTTTGGCAGGAATCCATCAATCGGTTCTTCAGATAACGCGATCACGAGCTGTTTTTGCATACATAATGAGCCCTGTGACCTTTGACCTTTGACCTCGTGACCCCAAAATCTAATCAGTTCATCGGCTCTGCAAGATACATACATGACCAAAGTTTGGCAGGAATCCATCAATCGGTTCTTCAGATAACGCGATCACGAGAACGGGACGTACGGACGGACGTACGGACGGACGGACGTACGGACGGACGGACAACCCGAAAACATAATGCCTCCGGCTACTTCGTAACGGAGGCATAAAAATATCATCGGTTTGAATAATGGACCCTCAACAATGGGAACACCACCTCGCCCCCTCATTTAGAAGTCAAATTTGATAAGAAGTTACTTAATATGCTTCAATCTGCCACTAAGACCCTGGGATACAATCGGTTGTTACTTTGATGAGTAATTAAACACTGGTATCTAAATAAGTCTTCTAACCTGCATATTTAATTAGGCAAAGAAAGAAGCATTCCGAATTCAGAGTGACACTTACTCTTTGTAGCAGTCTACATTATTTCTTCCCAAAAATGAATTCCATGAATTCAAATATTCTTGACTTCTTGCAAACACAAATTCCTTAAAACTATTACATTATAATCAGCGTTACAAAGTATTTTTAAAATGTGTAGAAAAATAAGCCAAAATCATGTAATTTCTTGTGCTCTGTAAAGTACCTATCGGGGTAATAATAAATGCGCCTCGGAATAGAATTTCTAGATAGATGGCGATAGAGAAATGCCTATTATTATTATTATTACCTGCCCAAGGTTACAAAGAAAAACATAGATGAAAAACCAAACAAACGGGAACTTGTTCTGAATATTCTGGAATACTGAAGCAAGTGAAAGTTTGGCCATTGTGTAAAACAAAGTCTCTGATTGGGAAGGTGGAAAGAAGTCACCATAAATAAGTAATAAACCACTATGGAGGGTGAACGAGTACTAGTTAATTTCGCAAGATTGCTAAACAAAATCATAGAAAATAAATAAAATGCGGAAAATATCACAAGAGGGACAAAGATAAGAACTGATTTCATTATTCTCACCTCCTTAATCTTCCTCTTCCTAATAGCTTCCTCATCCTCCTGTTCTTCTTCTTCTTCGCTGCTATCATCACTGCTGGAATCTGAAGAATCTGAATCTGAAGAGCTATGTCTCCTCTTCTTCTTCTTCTTTTTCTTCTCCTCTTTCTCTTTCTGCTTTCTCAACTCCTTCTGTTTCCTCTTCTTCTTTCTCCTCTTCTCTTTCTTCTTCTCCTTCTCCAAGTTGAGTTTCTCTTTGTGTTGCTAGAATTGTGAAACAAAAAACAAAAGTTAATGTCATACACAAATGCATGTCGCACTGTCACCAGTGGATTCTAAATTTCTAAATCTCCTTCTAGCAAATTCTTTACATTTAATTTTTGAAATATATATTGAGAGCAATTTCTTGTTCAAAAATTGCAATATTTTTAAACTACAAATATCCTCATCCTTTTGTAACAATTTAGTTAAACGTTGTGTATTACTCTAATCTGGGCATCGACTAAAGAAAACATGAACATTCCCTTTTCTTATTGAACCCCTGTGACTTTTTACTCACAATTTTAAAGACATCTGGTCTCAAAATAAAGATTTCTAGACCCTTGTCGGTAAGCTCATATTTTTTCGGAACAGACGCAAAATACTGCAAAATTTGCAGATCTTTTGTCCATATTTTCATAATTTCACACCCGACTCGAAAGAACTTTCGTAGCTGGATAAATGTAGGTTCCTCTTTCCATTGGTGGTATCAGATTTATGAAATCTTAAAGATTTTGTGACATAGCGAACTAAGGTCATTCACAAAATATGGTCACACCACCATACTTCCCTCATGTCTGCTATTACTCCTTCTTTTCTTTTTTCTGAGGGCATAGGGACTTGAATTTATTTTTGTGATATGCGCTGTATAAGAATGGTTTATTATTATTATCATTAATATCTTTTAAACGACATCAATCTCACCTCCACCATTGATTTCACAGGTTCCTCTTCCTCCTCCTCCTCCTCCTCCTCTATTCCAGGGAGTGCATCGGTGGGTTCGGTAGGTAGGACGACAGAGTCTTCGGTTGCAGCCATCCTGCCTGCTGCCCCTGTCCAGTACGAGCCCCGGACGAGGGAGTAGCAGCAGCGGAAGCCCCACTGACCGTCTCTCCAGAATGAACCCCAAACACTCTGCAGATAAAGATTGGTAGCAATAATGATGAAATGATGGTAATGATGATGTTGATGACAATAATAACAATAATTAAACAGCAATAAGAATAGATAACAACAACAACAATAATAATAATAGATACTGCTTATAAGTATTGCCTTGCATGGTGATGTAGATATACGGTGAAAAGGACTGTCCCAATCCTCAGCCTACTATATATATAATAATAATGTAAAAAACAATGAGAATACATAACAAAAACAACAACCGAAACAACAATAATAACAATAATAGTAATGTCAACTACATTTCTATTGTGCACATATTCCTCCCTGGGGATGCTCAAGGCTGCCTGCAAAGTACTCTTATTATCCTACCCTGGCTTTAGCCCAGCTGCTCTAAGGCAACCAAAGCATTCCAGGAAAAAATTCTGATCAAGAACCCATTTACAACACCTAGGTGGAGAGTGGAGAATATAGATTAATTTCTTGCCTAATGGCATTAGTGCCGCAGTGGGACTAAAACCGTGAACCATGTTATCCACAGTCTGGTGACATATGCACTAGCTCACCTCTAGCTCACTTCTGCAGAAGGGAAAATTAGGGATTAGGGAAAATAAGATACTCAATCAGAAGTATTATGTGAGATTTGCTTTGAAAACCAAAAAAATAAATACATAAATCCAGTTGATTTTCACCCTTTTAAAACTCTCAGGATGTCTTTTTCGTGCATTCTTAAACAATTTAATTAAAAAAACTTTTAACACGTTGACTATTTAATTGAGCCATCCCCATAGGCCTAATACAGGAGCCACGTGGTTTCAGGAGTCAAAAGGTTAAGATGGTATGGTACTTACAAAATGATTGCTAAGCAAGACATCCTCCTCATATTTGGATTTAACCGGGGCCTTCTCCTGGCCTTTGATGATAGTTCCATGACGAGAGTACTCTATGTATTCCTCCTACATGTCGTGAAATTAAGCACAAATATTTAATGTTATAAGTTGTCAATATGTTTTCTTCTTAGATGCCACTATTATCATGATTAGTTAAATTTCATTATAGCATCTTTGTATTTTAGCTTGCCTTTTAGTATTCTATTATTCATTGCACAAACAAGCTATACTTTTTATTTAGGCTCCCCACATTTTACGTTGTATTACCTTGCCTGTCATATCTATATATTTAGAAACTTCATACCTATTTTCCGTACATTATACTTGATTTGAAAACTTTAATTTTTGTTGTTGTAATCTGCGCTTATACGCTTGTATAAAAAATAAAGAATTTAAATGTTTTTTGATGTAAATGTGGAACAAATAAACTTCAAACTTCCAACTTCAACCTGGCTTGAACCTGGTTATGGTTATCGTAATTGCACTAAGGCAAATTCATGGATCCCATACTTTTCTTCGAAATAAATAACCGATTACAACAGCATAGCTGGACATTATCAGAATGCCTATAAATATGTCAACTTGGCATCATCACTAGTTTACACGTCTTTTGGATGGTGACGTTAAAGGGCGGTCCCCAGACGTAAATAATCATATCTGATTAAAACACTTCTGTATTAAAAACCCAAATACACACACGTTCAAGAAAAATCTTACCGACATCATACTGTGATACCGTATAAAGTCTGACTTACCGTCTGTGCCAGCAGCAACTGCTTAGGGGGTGCCTCCAAGTGCTCTTCACCACCATACTGAAGAAAAAAAAGAAAAAACAATTTTGTTAAATATATGATGGTAAAATACATGTAAGATGAGGAAATAGATTGAGGAAAGAAAAGGGGGGGGGGGGGTGGTATAACATACACTGGAGAGGTGTTTCCACCTATAAGGGATTATAGTTCATTTCCTCCAAACCCTGTCCATTTTTCGATGCAAATAAAAGGATGAATGCGCAGTACAAGGTAGTAAGGTTGGTATTCAAAAAACTATATCATCTTTTATATTAAGAAAGTATGTTAATTGTCACAACAATCTAATTGTTATGCCACTGGTTAATGTCTACACAAACTGAACACATATGCATGAAGTTAAGAGAGACATCTGGGAAAATACTGATTATACGTATTCTGTGAAGTATTTATTTGGTATTGACAATCATATACCATACACTTACGTACCAAAAAACAAGTCTTCAGTACACAGTCCTACATTTGCTAAGTTACCTACAAGGAACTTACCCTTTGCAGTATGGTCTCTTTCTGGCTCTTCTTGAAGTTGTCCTTCTTGCTGCCAAACTCCTTGTGAAGCAGGTCCAGCTTGGTGGGTTCAGCCTGAAGATGGACATCGGTGCCGCGATTGGATGCGTCCCAGGCAAACACTGTCAAAGACAACAAGGTTTTGATTAAAATTACATGCTTGCATGGGGAGATTTGCGGTACAACCATGTAGAGAGTCCTTGGAAGGACTAATTATATTTTTTCGTCATGAAAAGGACTGAGAATCAATAAAGACTTAATGTTTTGGACAAGTTAACTGTTCGTCGTCAGGAGTGACTTCTCAATCCATTTAAGGACTTCTCAATCCTTTAAAGGTACTATGTCCCATTTGCAGGCCAAAAAAATGAAATTTGAAAGATAATACTAATTTAGAACTTCCCTAAAAAAGATGGGCTTGAAAATGTCTTCAAGTGGGAAAATAACGACTATTAGTTGTCAAATCGACTTAGGAGCTATAGAGCCAATAAGTAAATAGTCTTGATTTTTAGACCATTGTACCGAATGGTCATACGTTTTATGTTGCGCAAAGATTCAATCAGTTTAATTTTGGCCATCATAAGAAGTGGGTTATTGGTGTAGACAAATGCTCATGTACCCTTTACAGCTCATTTTATGTATGTTCTTACCAAAGAAGAAGAAAAGCCAGTCAGTCACTCAATAGTGTCCGACAGTAAAGTCTAGCAAGTAAACGGGTTCCCTTGCATAATTTAAATATTAGGACACTGCTAACGTTTAAATTTCACAGATAGGACATACATGACATATTTATAATTTCTGCAAAGTTCTACAGAATTTGAGGTTAGCTGCAAAAGGGACATAGTACCTTTAAGGACGGTCCACATGGTTGTACAGCAAAGCTACTTTTTAAATAAGGTAAACAAAGGGCCCAATGCATAATGACATATTCATATGTTATAAGATACAGGAAATATGAGATGCGATACGCTTATGCAATTTCAATTTCAGCCAGTTGTTTCTAGAGGTGGCTTACTGATTTGTATGGGGGGAAAAAGGATAACAAAGGATTCTACTTACTCTGTGCCTTTGCCATAGAAACTGTATCACCTCCTTCTCGTATGAAGTTATCACCAGCAAACTTGAGACTGTAGAAGGAACAAATACAACAGATTTGTATGGAGGCATATCATAATCAGAATTTCAAAATAAAAACACTCTTGCTAAAGGGAAAGTTCATCCTGATATTTAGTTGGTTTTAATAAAAGCAGAAAAATGAGAGGAACAAATTAGTGAAAGTTTGAGCAATATTCGATCAAAAAGGGGGAAGTTTTGATATTTCGAATTTGTCATCAGTGAAACACAAATTGGCAACACTGTGGAGTATCTTGCGAGCTCCTCTCCCATTTGCAAAATACAGAAAATTTAATAGACTTTCATTTTCTTAATTATTAATGATGAAATAGATTTGTTTCATACAGGGGTTGTATAATAACACATTTGCATAACTGAAGATTTTCTTAAAGGAGATAAACAATTTTGAAGATTTTTTAGTACAGGGCAAACAGGAGGGGAGCTTGCAAGATATTTCATAGAGTTGCTGTTTTGTGTTTGATTTATTGCACCTTTAAAAAGGTTTAACTTCTTATTTTTAATTGGTTTTTGCTCAAAGAACTCAAAGTGTCTCCAGACCACATGTGACATATAATATGACACAAGAAAATAAAAACATTTCTTTGGAAATTTGGAGATTATCACATCGATGCTATTCATAACATAGTAAATGGTGCCAAATGTATCTCCTGCTTAATGCATAGCTACATGTAGAACCGTAGATTTGTATATATCTTTTTCCAAAGTTAGATATTAAATGTATATTTACAACTTTGCTTCAATTCGTGTTCAATTAAAGCATATGATGAACGGATATCGGAAAGACACTGAATCTTTCAGAAGAAAAATGATATCAATCTATTGATTGCCATTAATTTGCCCTTTGTATTCAAGGAGAAAAACAAAAACAATTGGAAAATGTTGATAACTTACTCATCTGGGTTTGCGTTTATATCTCTGGATGGGTTGTCCCTCATAGATCTTGTTTTGGGATCATAGTAGGCAGAGTTGGGTCTCAGGTTGTACAAGTACTGTGATAAAAAAAGGGAGAAAACCAAGATAAAGAGTGCAAATACATCACATAACAATGTTAGAATCTTTAAAAAAAAACAGTGAAGTCTGGAAAGAATAGACTGGGTTGGTGAAAATTACTTTTGGAACTACATAATCATTTTTTTCTTAATAAAAAAATAACAAATAAATGTATAAATACATCCACCCCCAATAAAACTTTATAGTCTTGCATCTTGCATTTACATCATGCTTTCTATCTCAAACTAACACGAAAAAAGAGCAAGAAAAAAAATGTATAAAATAACTAGATGGAACTTCGACTGCGCGCAGTCGAAAATGATGCCTCCGTCATAAAGCAATTTTACAAACCAAAACAGAAGAAATTTTTAAAATTCAAGTTCAATTGTAATCCATTAACAGGTTCTCAGAATATCGTGATTACAAGCAATTTCTCATATACATATATGACCCTTTGATCTTTGACCTCATGACCCTAAAATCTACTCAGTTCATTGGTTCTGCAAGATGTCCTGAGTTAAATAGTAATCCATCTGTCAGTTCTAATGAGAATGCGTTCACAAGCTATTTTTGCATACATAATGAGCCCATGACCTTTGACCTCATGACCCAAGAATCTACTCAGTTCATTGGCTCTGCAAGATACATACATGATCTAAGTTTGGCAGGAATCCATCAATCTGTTCTAATGATAATGCGATCACAAGCTATTTTTGCATACATAATGAACCGCATGACCTTTGACCTTGACGTCATGACCCCAAAATCTAATCAGTTCATCGGCTCTGCAAGTAACATACATGACCTAAGTTTGGCAGGAATCCATCAATTGGTTCTTGAGATAACGCGATAACGAGCTGTTTTTGCATACATAATGAGCCCTGTGACCTTTGACCTTTGACCTTGTGACCCCAAAATCTAATCAGTTCATCAGCTCTGCAAGATACACACATGACCAAAGTTTGGCAGGAATCCGACAATCGGTTTTTCAGATAACGCGATCACGAGCTGTTTTGCATACATAATGAGCCCTGTGACCTTTGACCTTTGACCTCGTGACCCCACAATCTAATCAGTTCATCGGCTCTGCAAGATACATACATGACCAAAGTTTGGCAGGAATCCATTAATTGGTTCTTCAGATAACGCGATCACGAGAACGGGACGTACGGACGTACAGACGTACGGACGGACGGACGGACGGACAACCCGAAAACATAATGCCTCCGGCTACTTCGTAACGGAGGCATAAAAATAAAAACACCTCTAAACATGACATACCTTGGCAGTGTCCTCTCGGATGCGAAGATTTCTCACTGTAATTCGCCTAAAGAAAGAGGAAGGATAGAAAACACAATGAAGGAGGTGGGACGAATTAAGTATGAAGGTAAATCTAAATAATTTTTTTTTTTTAAAGAAGAAAGAAATATAATACAGGTAATTCATTTTGGTCTCTGGTCATGACAGGAACTAAAATTTCAAAGATACAAACCACACTAACAATAACTGTTCAATACTAAAAAGGAGTAATATCTGCTATAAAACAAACTTGGTTAAAGTTGTACGATAGCTGAAGAACATGCAAAAAAAGTTTCAGAAAATAAAGCCGATTGTCAAACCATTCATCAAGCACTATATTCTATAACAAGGTTTCAGTGAATGTGTATTTCCACTTTTTTAAGTTTATTTGCACTTGCCGATCCAAACCATCAATCGACCACATGACAAATGATCAAGAATCACTAAAAGTTTCTGTCGTAAAGCAGTTCCCTCATCAGAACTTGATATTAGATTTAAATGCTCGGTATCCCCTTTTGCAATACCAATGATATGCAGAAGAAAATAAAGTTTACAATCACCCCTCTAAATACAGGAACTGGAAACTGACTGTTTTAGGGAATAATGGACTGTAAGATATCAAATGTAATTTGGGGTAGGATGCCATTGAACCTCAACCCTACACCTGACCTGAATCCTAATTGTAACCCTAACCCTAACCCTTTACATAGTTCTATGACAACATACAATCTGGAGCACATGTCACCCAAGCAACTGTAAGGTCACCACTACAATGTAGTAGGTGGTCATCACCAATTTTTTGAAGACTTGTGGTACAGTGAGACAAGTGAAATTCAGAGTCAGGAAAACTTAAATGGGTACACCATGTGTGTAGTCCTAATCAGGACTGGATTGTTCTTTCTTGGAGAGATGTGTTAGTTCTTAAAAGAACTGTGGTATAATTCTAACAAGAGCTTGTAGATCTTATGAAGAAAGAGATGGTCTCTTTGTTTCGGACATTGTGCTCCGACAGTCGTCTGAAGAATAGCTTGAGTGAGAGATAGTAAAATCCAATTCTTAAAATGCACATGCAGTACATGACCTCCCTCCCTCTTTTAGAAGTTATAGTAAATATGGTACCTCTTGCTGTCAAAATTGGTTCCAGGCATGTCAAAAGAATCAGCGTATTTGTCTTCATCTGCGTCACTTTCATCACTGTCCTGTAAATCAAATAGAAAAGGAATGATTACTTATGAGAAACCACCAATCATTGCATTTGGTCAATTTTTATACATCTTCGTTTTCATTGGAATCATAGCTCAATTACTTTTACACCAATATACTGTATTCAAAGAGAAATGCGGGCATGCAGGCATCTCTTTAAAAACTTTTGACCGGTAGGCGGGCATGGCTAAAAATCACGACTCCAATTTCGACCAATCAGATGGCTAGATTTATTGAAGATACTAAAGAGAGGTATATAATGTGTAATAGATCACCATATTTAGTCATATTTTAAAAACTTACATGAGCATTTCTATTAGCTGCTCATAAAATTATAACTTAGCATTAAAACTTTCGACCGGAATTGCTAGTATACTTCCTAAACATTTGAAGGCGATCTGATACAAAATTACTTTTCAACAACTTTTTTTCTAAAGATCATGAATAAGCATTTGGATAATAGAATTACAGACATACACATTCCATGTACAACACGTTCCTCAGGAGGATTTTAAACACAAAATATGCTATTAATGCCGAGGTTCATTTATAAAATAATTGCTGGACAAATGTTCTTCACAATCAACTAAAGAATCACTTAGTCCATATAGTTGATTTTATAAAAAAATCCATTACAGAGTCAGTCCAACTAAAAATAAAACAACAACCATAATTCACACATACCCTTTCTTTCTCCATATCGACCGAGATCATCTCATTCTGAAGTTTCTTTGCTTTCAGCTGTTTCTTGGCCTAAAATGGGAAAAGAATGATACAAAATACCAGGGAGTTCATTAAAGGCACACTGTCCTACTTGTAGTTACTCGCTCCCTCTATATAGAAAACTTCCCAAATCGGTGCCTGTTGGTCCCCCATGATCCTCTTTTTCTTATGTTAAATGAGAGCTGAGTTAATGAGATAGCCACCTGTTACAGTGACCTTGCTGGCTCGCTGTGTGGTCTAATCCCTTCTAGCTGCAGTAGTAACGCCTACCTTTAAGAAGAAAATGAAACATGTCAACTCTTTCTTATGGTCATCGCTTTTTGGAAAGCTTCTGCTGAACTTTTGAAGAAAAAAATCCTTTACATGTAAAAAAACTATCAGACTGTCAACCAATTCAAAACTTGTCTTAAGACACATTTACTCAAAATTGCTTTTGATGATAACTTCATCTGTTCACATTGATGTATATTTCATATGTATTGTAATTTGTAAGTTTATTTGTAATTTTTTGTTTTGTTTAATATGTAATTGTTTATCATTGCATTTTGTTTGTTATATAGCGCTTAGAAACTTCGGTGGTAACCGCTTTATAAGCACCGTTTTTATTATTATATTACAACAAAAGCAAAAAATGTTTGAATGATTGGTACACGTTAATCATTATCATGAGGCCCACCTCTTCCATCTTGGCATACTCTTCCACTACTGCTTCATGTTCTTCTGGGTTGTATCCGTTCCATCTGTCCCTCTTACCATCATAGTCAAAGTGAAGGTTGGGCTGCAGGTGTTCATCGGGGGCCAGGTCCTCACCGGAAAATTTGGCTCCGACTTTGCGAGGTCTCTGCATGTTCAATTTCAATTTTTCAATTCAATTAGTGTTATTAAACCATTAAAAATAAAAATCAGTATACAAATCATGCATGTATGACAATTAACAGTGTAAATGGTCATGCAGGGTGCCCCTAAATGGGGCACCCAATACATAAAGAAATATACATAGAATAAACATGAGATACAAAACAAACTTAGTTTTAAAAAACATTACCGGTAAGCACTAAACATACAGGTACAGGAAAATAGGAAAAGGTGAAGAAAAAAATATATGAAAATGGGGTTAAAGGGCCTTTTCAGATGCTATCAATCATTTCGCATCTTGACCTCAAAACTAAAGAAACCTAGCTTTATTGGGAACAGACACTTGCCCTTAATACCCCCATCTCAGAAGGCGATACTATCATGAGTGCCCCGATTTAAGTACCGATGGCCTGAAACTGTTGCAGAAGCCAAGCGTGATCCTATCAAAGTCAACCGCTTGCAGCACCACTAAAGCGAGGTCATAATAAGCTTAACAGAACCAAAACTATTCCTAAGCCTAATAATATCCCTAAATCTAAAACTAAAATCATATCCCGATCCTAATCCTTTTTTATTGACAAAATAAATCTGTAGGAAATAATGCTGAGGCCAATGCCAATCGTTTCATCTAAGACAACGAGCAAGCAAACTTGTAAAGAAAATACACCGAGACTCCAAGACATTTGCCACTATTAATCTGGATTCCGGCATATTTCGGACACTGTCTCAACCAACAACGACCCAACTCTAATAAGGTTTTCAGAAAAATCAAAACATCATTGATCGCAGGTGAAGCTGGAAAGTGATGGACTGAACGATCTTACCTCTACGCAATCTTTTCTCTTGTGAGTCAGTGAGCCACAGTTTTCACATGCACCTTTTCTAAACTTTGTAGACAAAGTTCCCTATTGCAAAATGAAAATAAATAGAAATAGAAATGATTAAACATAAAAAATTGAAGAACACATAAAAAGTCAGATTTTGTGTGTGCGCAGGAATTGAAAAAAACTAGATTTTTAAGGAATAACAATGATTGTACATAAATATTGTAGTCTTTATCACTCTCTTCAAAGATTTTAAATTAAAAATGCACTTTTTTTACCACAATACTGACAAGACTAGACTGTCTGCACACTTTCTCCTTTGTTTTCATTTCATTTAACATTTCATATCAAGTAGATAGATAGATAGATAGACAGTCAAATTTATTTCATTCATCATAAAAAACATGGAGATAAACTATCATACAATATCGCATACATATAAAGACAAAATAACATACATTACAAAGATAATCATACAATATATACATCATGAAGGTTATCTGGACAAAATATAGGGAAAAGGTGTATTTATGAGAAAAAGGAGACAGCTAGAAAGGAAATGCCTTATCAGTGAAATTGATCAACCTATCAAATTTGTTTGTTTGATTGAACTTGCCTCTTGTACGCCTTTCTTGTACCAATTGCTGATCGCTGACACGTCCTTTACGATCCTCTGAGGCCTCTGATGCTTTAGGGTGGGTTTGTCAATCCCAACGTACCACGGTACCGTTGCAATGTATTGTGGGATGTGCGGATTAATGTCCCTGGAGAAGAGGAGTTACACGAGGAATGTTTACTTAATTATGATCCTATCAATGATCAAAACTTTGTCTTCTATTCTACAAATAATACTCAGCAGTAAGGGCATTAGTAAGAATTACCCACACAAGGTACCTTTGAAACAGTCTAACACGCCAGAACAAAATGATGTGTATTATTTGTTTCATAAAATGATATTTTATAACATGATTTTACTCATTAATGACCAGTCATTAGTATTTGGTAATGACCAGTCATTAGTAATTTTACATGTTAGGCAAAATAAATGCCTGGTCACGTGTACGCTCTCAACCAATCATTTGATTAGGATCCGCTTCATTACTTATAATGAATATTACATGTATTTTATTAATCTTTCACATTATCATCATCACCATCATTTTAAATTATTGCAAAAGTAAAAGCTACATCATTCAATAGGCCTCTGCCTGGTCCCTCCTTCCCAGTATATGTGGCAGCCAGCATGTCACAGCTTAGTAGATGGTCCATGGTCTTGGGGCCCTGACCACACTCACAGTCTGCTGAAGGAGTGTCAATGCATCCCCACTCGAGCATATTTGCCTCACATCTCTCCGTACCTGTACGCTGCCTGTTAAGACCGTGCCATGTGATCCATGGTAGGTCACATCCTGCAGGGAGTGACTCAGACAGGTCAATAGCCATGCGTTCATACTCTGGAAGTTCCACATGAGACAGTTTACATTTATACGACGGATAGTCAACCTGTTTGAAACATCGAGCCACTCCTACTACCCATCCTCTCCAACCAGCGTTATAGTTCTCTTTAAAACTATAATCTCAAGAAAGATTACCAACAGTCCTTATCAGGACTACACACACACTCAAGAAAGAAAGATTACAGACAGTCCTTCTCAGGACTCCCCAATCCTCCCCCTCTCTCACATGGTGCAACCGTAAGCCACTCCAGCAAAGCATAGAGAGTCAATGCTAATGCGTATTGACCTCTAGCACTGCATACATGCTGTGAGGCAGGGACCTAGAAGTCTATACACAAATATACACACCACACAATATCGCATAGACTGTACACAATCATGTCGATGCAGCTGTAAGCAAAGTTTGACACTAGACTTACAATTTGAATTTTTAAATTATTCTTTTTAACATCAGTAAGTTGAAAAAAATGTATTTTACTGCTATTTAGTTGTCATTAATTGTCACTAAAGTACCGATTTTGAGTGAAATTAGTTGAGTTTTGTACAGTGGTGTTTGAAATGTTGAGAATCAAAAGCACAGCTTTTACTACACAGCCAGGATAGTGATGCTCCTATGTGTGCCGTAAGCCTACTGTATAATTTTGGTTAGTAAAAGATAGATCTGCACTTACTTTCCTTCTTCATCCACCAAGGCAGGAGCAGTACCTGCTTTACGAGCCTCTTCTAACTCCTTGGCCTTCCTCCAGTCCTCTCGTCTGCTCCCTTGGCTCTCCGGGGCCTCTGTCTTCTGGGACAGGGCTGCCACAGAGGGCAGCGTTGTCCCCTGGTAAGAAGACATGCTTCTGGTTTGTTGGACTGACGTAAATCAGAATTCAGGAACAAGATCGATCTGTAAAATTTTGAAGACATGGATTGGTGTAGGATATTATGTATCAAGTTTCAATTCCAATATTCTGATATATTTGAAAAAACATAACAATTAACATAATATTTATATTATATATACAGTTTATTAATGAAAAGTTACACTGTAGGTGCTATTATGATTTAAGTTAATAGAATCAATAGAATGGATTATTGCAAGAAAATTGTTTAAAGATGCAATGTTGACAAATCAGGACAGAGCTCTTGTAAAAAATATGCAGGTATTCTCAAAATACTGTTTGATGATAATGGTATTCTACAGACATTATCATTTACTAACTACCAACTCTCACTATCCTTCAAGTTCTGATTAGGTGCTAAATTGCATTTCCAAAGACTGGTCATTCCTTCTGTAACCCATTGAATGACAATAAAGTCAATATTCACTGAAAATTAAACATGCAAATCTCTGAAATTGTACGAGGAATCATTTTTTGTCCAGACAAAAGACTTCTTCAAATTATAATTTAAACTTGTTGAATAGTAGGGGCATTGGTCCCAGAATGAGGATCGTCCGCATAAACAAGGATATCCTTGTTTACACAGACAAAATGCATCCTAAGAAGTAAGAATCGTCCGCATTTTTGCGGACATTTTTTTTCTTCGGTGCCCTGCAGGTTTTGGGGTTCCTGATTCGCACGCTGGCCATGCGAAAAACAGGGGTAATAAAATACCCCCAGTTCACCGTCTACTTTTATGGGTTGTCCGTCTTCCCGAACATTTATCGATCATAACGGTGTAAGTCTCTGTACAAAGTCCATGTAAAATGCATCAAGCAAATCATCGCAGAATCAGTTTTTCGCACCGCCAACGCGCGGATCGTAAATCAAAATCGACAGCGAAAATGTGGACGTATCTGTCCGCGTTCATGAAGACAATCCTAATTTTTGCGAATGATCCATATTCTCGGACCTGTGTTGAACGGATGCCCCGATAACATTGCAAGTCAAAATTGTAATTTACCACTTCTTAACTTGACATTTAGAAAAAATGTGACCCAACCCGCTGTTGAATCATTTTCCTATGCAGGCTCTAGAGAGTTAGCGAGAGTCGAGGCAAGCGTTTGTGTAATGTAAATCACACGAAACTCGAATTGAAATGATGGCGAAGCCGATAGCTCAGCTCGTCATCATGATCATAAGCCACAAGAAGGTTCTATATTATTGAATGTTCACCCTCCTGCACCTCACAAACTCATCAGATACAAACTAGAAGCCATATTTCGCATGGTACGGAATCATGTGGAGGGAGCTCGGCCTCGGGAGAAGATTTCAGCAGATGATCCAACTTAATCTAGCTTACAGTACACGAAAAGAAAGGAACGGGACTTGGGCCAAAAATTCTAGCAAACATAAATTCCGATTTTTTTTCTTTCTTCATTCACTAATCATTCAAATGAAATTTCTTTAAGAACATCCAAATAATGAAGTCAAAACCTAACTTATTGACAAAAACGTGTTACTTTACGTACTTACGTGCAAATTTAATACAAAAACAGACCGACTGACAATCGTCTTTGCTTTGCTATGATGACGTCATATATGCATGCTCTGTGTTCATGTCATGCATGTTGCGTTATTCCGTGTTTAAATGCTTTGATTAGAAAATTTTATATACAATTTAAAATGTATATGAATTAGTATTATTTTAAAATCTTATTTGATGTAAATAAAATTTTATTCATTACTTTAATGAATTTGCATTTATTTTGTAATCATTTAAAAAAAATATTTAGACCTAGTAAATTGGCAATAACAACAGTATATATAGTTATAAAGTTCCCTACGTGGCATAGAAGCCGTGATCGTCTAGTGGTTAGGACATTGCGTTGTGGCCGCAATAACCCAGGTTCGAATCCTGGTCACGGCATTTTTGCAAAAATTAATATTTCACTAAATTGTTCTTTTGAGTCAATAAAAACACAAAAGCGATCCATAATTATGAAAAAAATACTACTATTAATAAAAATTCTTAGCCAAAATTCTGTTTTTAAATAAAATAGATTGCTGTCCTACTAGTAAGAATAGAGCAAATTTTGCCAATACAAAAACAAATCAAAGTTTTATGTTGGAAATAAGTCTTCCAGTTTTGTTGAACTTGACGTTGGTCACATCGATTTCCATTAAAGATCTATTTTATGTGTACCTTAATTTGTTGTAGTATAGTCATCATTGAAGGAATACTGACCCCACTATTCTTTTTTTAAATATTTGTAGTTTCATCTTCGTTTATTTTTCCGGGAAGGAGATAGAGGAAGTGAGAGGCCCTCCAGAAATGTTGTTTCTTTATTTATTTTGCTTATTTTCATTATTGATTCAATTTTTGTGCCATCTTATTCCTTGTATATGTTTGATTTAATGTTTAATCTCATTAATGTTGTTATTACATATGCATGATATATTGAATAAAGAACAGATTTATAATTTGTGTGTTTAATTATAAGTTTTGGTTGGTAATTTGCAGACAGACAATGGTGCGCTTAGAAACAAACGTATTAAGCACCCAATAAATGTTGTGTACTAAATAACAAATTACGTTACTTTTTCAATAACCTCAGTGGACTTTCATGTTGCATTATATCTGAGCAATGATCAATACAAAGTGCATGATGAATGCAATTTAAGAGATACTAAACACATTGATTTTATTGAAAGTAGGATGATCATTCACATTTATAAATTTACAGCATATCGTCAATTTTATCAAATTTACAAAGCAAAGTATTCTAAATAGACATCTACAACCTCGGTAAATAGCTTCTCCCAGTAGACACTCTATGAACTATGACAATCCTGATATGACAAAGCAAGCAAGAGACAAAGTAAAATGACCAAGCTGGGACACCCCCTCCCCCCCCCCCCCCCCCCACCCCCATTTGAAGTTAGATCTGGAAGCTCGACAGCTGGAGACGGCTTTCTTCCAGCAGCTTTGGTATTCAAGGTATTCAATTAAGGTATTGACTAAATTACAAATAGGTGAATCCAACCTTTCCAGACCATGTCATTTCTTTCAAATAGATTGTTTAAATGTATCTTTTTGCAATTAACATCCATTAAGGATTCAGTTCTTTATATTAAACTGATATTACTAAATTAAATATTTATTAACATACATTATTACAATTTATTTGTGTTAACAGTATGATTAACAAAATTGACTATACCATCGCATTACAGTATAAGAATGGACAGAGAAATAGAAGTCCATCAAGATACCAGTGCATAAAACAAAGGTGTTTGTGTTAACAGTAATAATAAAAACATATTTTGTTTCCCATTTTTTATTTGACAATACCATTGCATAACTGTGGTTATGGTTAACAAAATAGTCAAAGTTGACTAATTGCCATTTATAGCACCAAACAAAGAAAAAGAAGTATAATAATGGATATAGCTGGAGAAATAGATTGAAGTCATTCGAGATAAATTAAATTAAAATTAAAATTACAATGCCTCTTTCAACAATATACCTTAAAATAATACTAAATTGTATTACTTATAAACATATATTATTCCAATTTATTTGTGTTAACAGTATGATTAACAAAATTGACTATACCATCGCATTACAGTATAAGAATGGACAGAGAAATAGAAGTCCATCAAGATACCAGTGCATAAAACAAAGGTGTTTCACTTGTATCAATTTTGGTGACATATCTTACTGCAATAACCTTAATTAGATCCATAATTTCATGACCAGAAAGAGAGAGAGAGAGAGAATTTGAACTTATTTCGGCTGTACATCCACATGAAACTTTACTCTCTTTACATTTCATGGTGTTTCAACAAAAACAACAAAATAATTCAGTCTTTCAAAAGAAAAATACTACCACATTTTCAACAAAATATTTTAGTTAAATTTAAGTTCTACTGATATAGCATATTTTTTGGTATCTACACTATTCCCTTATAAAAAGGGTCTATAATATCTGTGGTGTTTATTACAGTTGTACTATTAGATGTCAATTTTCATAAACATGAAGTCAAGAACTGGGTTGTAAACTTGACAGCAAAGAAATCATGACCATGTTTTGAAAAATAAACTTAATGAAGCATAGAAAACGGATGTGATAATTGTAATTAGTTACTCAGGGTGAAAATTCATGTTTTACGCAGAGCAGTTTCCAGTGACTTTGAAACTAATCTCTTTTGTCTTCATTAACTTTTTAGAGGGTAAAAATCACGGAAACAGTTTCATGTTGTATGCACAGCAGTTTCCAGTAACTTTAAAATTATTCTTTTTTGGTTTAAATAACCCTTTTAGAATAAAAGACAAGATGGTATAGATTTGTTTAAAAAACTGCTTTAAATCCATATTGGAAAGTTACAGCCCAAATGCTATCACTTAATACCAAAAGGATTTTACCTCGTCTGCATTTCTTTGTAGATTGTGTTTTGCACTTGGGGGAATAAATAATCAAAGTTACCAACACTGTTTTTGAGTGGTATTTCCCCTCTGGTATTTCAGTGTGTACTTTACTACTGATAGTTGGAATTGGATGAGAATTTTGTCACATATATCCAACATATTTTAAATAGCACTTTAACAAACCTTGGAAGACAAATTATATTCTTAGACAGCTTCTGAATAGATGCAAGCAAGCAAAAATCTGATTCAGATCTCATTCGTTTAATTTTGAGTGATAATTTTTCCCCAGGAGTTTCAGTGTAGTGTGTATTTACTGTTTATTTTAAATGGGATTAGAATTTGTCACATACATGCAATAAATAGCAATTTAACAATCATTGGAAGACAAATGATATTCTTACAGCTTCTAAGGAGATGTTAGCTAGCAAGAGCAAGAATCTGATTCAGATCACACCACTTGTTTGAGATGACCCCATGTCTTTCCGTAACTGAGAGAAACTGGAAGAGGGACCTGCAAAAATCAATTACAAGTCAAACAAGATAAAGAATTATTTTTTTATATTTTAAATCAGAGTATGATTTCTAACTTCGTGTAAATATTGCTCTTTCATGCAATGACCAATTTCAATGGCTGTATTTGTTTGGTCTTAACAGTAACATCTTAAATACGAGAAACAATATAGTAATATCTTATAGAAAGTAGTAATAATGCCAGAAAATCAGCTGGAGAAAGACAAGGATATCATGATCATGAAAATCTCACACATCATTTTTTTTATTTTTTTTTATTACCAACCTGCCTCTACTCATCCATCATCAAAAACTCAGTCACAAACAACTTTAACCAATGTCGTATAGTAATCATGCTACTTGATTTGGTAAGCAGAGACTGCCCTTATATGAGAATATTCTTACAGAATTCCATCTACCAGGAAAATATATCCAATGCAGCACATACATTGAATATTAAACTTTATACCCATAAATCTTTACCTTCAGCTGACAAATGGATTCCCCCAATTTTGGAGTAGACTCCATGACAGTCTTCAACATGCCTGTCAAAGAAAAGAGATGACATTTAAGTTCATATTTTCTGAGAAACTCTCTGTCACGACCCTCTTCCATTTACATGTTTTTTCAGTTAAATGTCCCTTTTGCAGCCAACCTCAAATTCTGTAGAACTTTGCAGGAATTATGAATATGTCATGTATGTCCTATCTGTGAGATTTAAAAGTTAGCAGTGTCCTAATATTCAAATTATGCAAGGAAACCTGTTTACTTCACTGTCAGACACTATTGAGAGACTGACTGGCTTTTTTTCTTCTTTGGTAATAACATACATAAAATGAGCTGCAAAGGGTACATGACCATTTGCCTACATCAATAACCCACTTCTTGTAATGGCCAAAATTAAACTGATTGAATCTTTGCGCAGCATAAAACATATGACCATTCGGTACAATGGTCTGAAAATCAAGACTATTACTTATTGGCTCTATAGCTCCTAAGTCGATTTGACAACTAATAGTCGTTATTTTCCCACTTGAAGACATTTTCAAGCCCCACCTTTTTTAGGGAAGTTCTAAATTAGTATTATCTTTCAAATGCCGTTGGAATTTAACCTTTTCATTTTTTTGGCCTGCAAATGGGACATAGTACCTTAAACTCAGAGCTGCCAACCTCCAGAACAGAAAATCAGTAACCATAAGGCTCAAAATCAGTAATTTGGGGAATAAATCAGTAATTTCCTATGCTTGCCATGAATCTTAAAAGAATGGCAAGCGGACGCATGCGCGCATGATTATCTGAAATTTGTTGTGATTTTACTCCCACAAAGTTGCTAAATATTGATTTTCAGTTCATCACAACACATGGTTTTCAATGAAAAATTGGCTTCTATTAAAGGGGCATGTTCCCGCCAGTGTAGTTATCGCTGCTCTAGTCATCGCCATCTTGGTTCCGAAGGTCGACTTCTAATTTGCATACAGCTGTCAATCAAAGTACGCGTGGCCTGGCCTGCCTTCGCCAAGCCAGCTGATCGATTGATTGCTGCCGATCGCGACGTCACGAAAGTGGGTGGAAACAGCAGCCGAATCTTAGAGCCGAACTGTGATTGGTATTACTTCGGCACATGTATGCGATAATCGGCATTGTCCGGGCATTCGGAACATGCCATCTGCGTAAGAGCCGTATTCTGTTGATGTCAATAGGCAGCTAGCACCGTCCGCCAGCGGGTACGTATTTTGAACGCCCTCTGGAATACGGGGAACATGCCCCTTTAAGAGAATACTTGATAATTTTCCATCTTTCTTATGCAGCGAGTGCTGGATGGCCACCATACTGTACAGCACTTGCTACGATAGATCCCTATGCGCAAGAAAAAAAAAAAAAAAAAAAAAATCCGTAATTTTTAGACAACATTCCGTACTGCCGTAATGGTCGTTAATTACCGTACCAATTACGGGAAATCCGTACTAGTTGGCAGCTCTGTAAACTGAGGGCTATAACGTAAAAGTACATCAAGCTTCATGTCTAATATCTATTGATATGCATTAAGGTGTAACTAAATTTCTTACCTTTACTACATGTATTATATTCAAGGGAAACAATGTATTGGTGTCACTTAAATAAGCATAAAATCTTCAAAACTTGTTATAAGTCACTTTGGAGAATATAGATTAAATTACAAACGAAATTGCTTATGAGTAGATTTGGGTCATTCAGAGAAGATAAATGTCTTACTAATATCTAGATATACCTTTGACTTCATCGATATCTTCGTCATGGACTTCAAACAGGAGTTCATCATGGATCTGCACAAGTAATCTGTTAATTCACATATAAAACATATACTTGTCATGAGAAATAAACTTAATAATCAATAAATGTATACAAGCATTATTCAAGAAATCACTATTAACAGGCAAAAACATTATGGCATAATTTTAGATGCAATTAGTAGGTATACATACTTGGCACATTTAAATTTACAAACTACATGTGTTTATCAGTGATATATATTTATCAGATATAGAAGTACCAAAGATATTCACATTTTCATATCTGAATAATTATGTCAGTTACAGCTACCTGTTGTTAGTCATAACTTGGCATTAATGACAAACTAAAATTGGGTGATTCAATGATTTTTGAAAAAGTGCAGGAGCACATAGCATACTATTTAAAAAAGGGATCTTGGAACTCCTGACTATTCTGCCTAATATTATATATTTTGGGACATGTCTGGGATAGGCATTTAGCCTTTGTTTGTCCCTCCACATTTTGTATGTATTTTGTCATTTCTATCTATTGTAATTTTGTACTACCGGTATACCTTTTATTGTTATTGAATTTCTTTATACCTTTACTGCATCGCTATATTTATAGGTTGTTTTGTATGTTTTTATTGCCATTTATTATCAGATTGCGGAACAATTTAATTTAATTTAATACACCAGTGACAAGTACTATCAGACACTGATCTCCCAATCATATATACCTGGCTCTGACAGTGCTCCTCTCTGATAATACTTTCATGATGTGGATCATAGCAAGCTTACAAATGTCAGCAGCTGAGCCTGCAAAGAATCAGATATATACAGAATAACGTTACCAAAAGAGTATAGTACAGTCAAACCTGCTTTAGTGACCACCTGTCTACAAAGACCACATTTTTTGTTTCCCTTGAAAATGGTTTCTCATTAAAGCATGTACTATAGGCTTCTGTCACCAAAAACACTTTCTTGTCTCCCTTCTTTGGATTCCATAGACAGGTTAACTGTACAAACAATCTTCTTTTTTTTTAAATGTGGTGTTAATTAGCATACATGTAGCATACAAATATTTGTATTATTAGAACAATCAAATGTAATGATGCGGTCAGGTTACAAGAACAAACAAATTCTCACAGAATCAAAGATTATCAATAAAAAAGATCAGAATTCATGCATGGAATTAAATTTTTGGTAGCAAAATTTAATTAAAAGCAAAATCTCGGCCCTGTTTCATAAACTTGTTATCAATAACAAATGCTAAATTTCTACGACAAATTTACTCTAAGCCAACCATATGCCACAATTTCAGTAGCTTATAACAGTTACTGTAACTTGTTCTTAATAACAGGTTTTATGAAACAGGGCCCTAGTCATCTTCAGTAGATGTGGATATATCACCTAATTTTTTTTTCTGAACAGTTTTCAAAACTGTCTATCGGCTCTTCATTACTTCACCTGGGTCAAGAGAGCTGTATTTAGATGAAAGTCTTGCCAAAAGTAGTTGGAGACATGCAGGGATTTGAACCCTGCATCTTTTGATCAACTTGAACTTATCCACTAGGACTGTACCCCTACACACAGCACCTCTACACTAAGGCTTATTCACTAATGATGCGGTAAACTAACACAGTATTATGTTTTTTTTAATGGCAACTGGTGCTGCGAAAAACATCTAGATAACTAGCTGCTTTAACAAAGAGGAGCACTACGCTAATAAACCATTTTACACTGCTGCTGCATTTTTGTTTTGATATTAAAAATATTCTGAGTTGATATAGTGCTTCATACATGTACATCAAGGATGTCTCTAAGCGCTATACAGCCAGTATATAATTACCCGGTCATCAGATTCAGGCTTTCCTGCATGAAATGTATGCACATTCTCCACTCAATCCGCAATGCTGAGCAACTACAATGATTTATGCATCCTATCGGGAACCCATTTAGCACCTGGGTGGGGAGTGGCAAATTTTGATTTATGTTTTGCCAAAGAAGTTAGAGCCATCCCGAGATTCAAACCTACAAACCTTAGATTGAAAGTCAAGTGAATGAACCACTATAAGCCATGATGATACCTCTTCTTTACATACATATGGGAAAAGCGCTCTATCCTTACCTTGGATCACAAAGTTGACAGCTTGTCTTTCTGCATGTGACCTGACATGGAAGTTCTGTGAGCTGATGTTTGAGATGAGTCGATGACGATGGAAGATGGTCTTCACGTGACCGTGTCTCTGGCACTCTGAGATGCAGCGTTGGGCAAAGGTATTCACTCCCTTGAATTTCACTGTGGATTATTAATAAAGGCAGGAAAAGTGATAAATCCACTCTAATTTTATCATTTTTTGGTAAAATAACTGACATTAATCAAATCGGCAAAAATCTGTAAAAAGAGCTAGTCAGGATGATAACCAAGAAAACAAATAACAAGCAAAATTAGTATCCAACATCTAAAGTTTAATCTCATGTATGTTTCACAATATGTAATTTTTATGAATACCTGTTTGGCAATTGCATAGCAGTATTTAAAATTTCCAAAACGTGAAGAAGAATCTATATGATTTGTCAACAAGCAAAAGGACAATATCCCTGAAACAAACTGTCAATGCTTTTTTTTCTTAAAACTTTATAATCTACAAACAATTAATCACATTCAATGTACTTAAAAGTATTAACAGGGCCACTTAGAGATTAACTAGTTGCCGTGAACCTTACCCAAGAAACTTTTGGTGAATGCTTTCGCATTTTCCTTGGTGTCGTTAAGTGTCTCCGCCAAGCGCTCAGCACCTGGAGGAAGAAAAAAATTGTAAAAAGATATGAAAATAAGTATTAATCCCCAATGGCAAAAGATAAATCGTTTACTAAATTGGTATGGCCTTCATCTTTATTTACACAGCCTCCATCCATATTCCAGTACATTCAAGTCTTGAAAGATTACCAAAAGTTCAACTACTTGATAAGGGGAAAATATATTCTTACCAACACCATAGATGACTGAGTACACTATTCTTTTGGTTCTTTCTCTGTCTGCTGTCTTCACATCTTCCAGATTCAAACCAAGCCTGCAATGAAAGACAATATAATAACGTTAACAGCTTAATTCAGTCCTCCAAAGGCAAAATACAATAAACACTGTATTATTTGTAGAAATTCATTGAATAATTACTGCAGAAAATTGATCATCAGTTAGAATCAATCAATCAACCCCATTGAATACTGAATTTTTTCATTTGCATAGACTTAATGCAGGGCCTATCCTGTTCCAGTAGGCAAAGGGTTAAAAGTTGAGTTCTGGTCATGTGATTGCATTGTGAAAGAAACGGTGTGAAATCGATCAAAAGAGGGTTGATCATCTAGGATACAAGTATTAGTGTGTAATGCAAGGATGGAATCATCAAAATGATAAGAAATTTTGCCTAGTCTTGGTAAAGTTACAAGCACTGTACACAGAAATATATTAAATGGGACTACACGAGCATGTGGCGTAAAAATCTGTCCCGATTTCTATCCTGTTACATGCCATATTTAGAACAATTTTTCTCTGATGTTCTTCCACACTTGCATAATAACAATGATAACAGTCACAAATTATTTTTACAAGATCTTCCCAGGACTCAACCTTCTCTTTAATCTTACCATTCACAGGTGAGTTGAACAAAGATGTCTGTACTGCCAGCATCATTGAATACCTTCAAGAGCACGGCATCCTGAGAAAGGTGAGCCAAGATCCTAAGCTCAATTGACTGGAAATCTAAAGCAGATAAAAGTAGTAGCAAATTTTACGATCTCAATATTGGAAGTAAAAAGTTGAATATTGATGAATAAGTTTATATGCTTCCAGGTATCATTGTTGAAGGTATATGCTACACATTAATGTACATGTATAGAATCAGGACATTTGTTCACTTTTGTGAACAAAACCTGTAATGTTTGGGACATTTTTCAATTAATTGTTGGATGTTTGTTTTGACCTAAGTAGAATTTATTCATTTTTTATTTTTTGCCAGTCGTGATTGTTAAAAAACATTACCAAATGGCACGGTTTACCTTCCTTTTAATGGCAAACTTTGCTTTTCTGTCAACAAATTGCCAGGACATTTAGTCAAAATCCCACCTATCAGAATAATCTAGCAGTGCTCTCAAGTAGTGTGACTAACACAGCAGGACATTGTACATTATACAGAAACAAAGAGCTGAGAAGGGTAATGAGATATTTTACCAGCAGCAAGAAAAGACCAGCCGTCGTGTGAGAAGAATGGTTCTCTCATCCACAGCGTCGTGGCCGGAGCGGTGGAAGAAACAGTGGCCCCTATCAAGGATGAAAACATGAACACAAAAAAAATAAAATGGCCCCTCGCTATATAAAATTTGACTGTATATTTATGATATACTGGTGAATAGTTTCCATAATAATTCATACCTAGGTAGGATGAATTTATTTAAAAAAGGAATAGCAAGTCAAGTCAGCTGATATGAATATACTTTCATCTATTTTCATCTACCTTTTTCAAGGAAATAATATCTTGCATATTTCTGGGGTAACTATCTATCTCTTTACTTGAGCAGTCTCCAAGCAAAGACAAATATCTTTAACTTGCTTTTTAATTGAAACGAAAAATGAAATTTCGCAAACATGTAGGTTTACCGGTTGTTCCTATTCACTTACCATTGGCCACTGACCCATTTGCATCTCTGTGTAGTTGCAAAGGCTGCTTGGGAATGTTTTGAATGTTCTAGAATAGAAAACAGGAAAACAAATGCAAGCAATGCAGAGAGCAAGAGAGAGAGAGAGAGAGAAAGGGAGGGGAGAGAATATTGATGATGCATTATAATACATCTAAGACAATGAACTACCAACGTTTTCCATCGGTATATGTGCAAAGTGAATATATTTTGTATAATTTTTTTATTATCATTATTAAAGTAAAACATAAAGTAAGACATAATAATCGAAAGTTGGCTATTACACGAATGAGCAAACAAGTAAATGTGATGTAAATGGGTACCTGGCAGGAATTAATTATTTGAAATGCTAGAGCGCAGTAATGGCAGCACAGCTAAAGCCGGGGTAATAATCTCCAAGTTTGGAAGCGCTTAGTGATTGTAATAAGCGCTATTTTCAAGTATTATTATTATTACTATTATTATAGTGAGCAGGTTACCATCTACTTTAGACGGTAACATACTAATTCCTTCTCAGTCTCTTAATCCATTTACTACTGGAACCCCGTGTTCTCTGTATTAAGCCTATGGGGATTAGAAAATTTAGTAGCCAAGGGGTTAACGTAACATGTAAATGTTTGCAAGTTCATCACAAATATAGAACGGATAAGAGGAACGGTTTACTGGTACTTACTGGGTTTGCTGACTGGAGTCTACCTGAGGCAGCTGAGGTTTGGTCCCAACTGGTGTGTATATAGCCCTATCAATACACAATTGTAAAGAGTAGCTTATTCCAGACCAATAACATTCACGAAGAGTGTCTTCATTTCTCTACTGCTCTCCTTATCTCTACTTTTCTCTTTCTCTCCTTATCTCTACTTTTCTCTCTTTCTCTACATTTCTCTCTTTTTCTCCATTTCTCTCTCTTTCTCTCCATTGTTCTACTTTTCTCTCTTTCTCTCCTTATCTGTACTTTTCTCCCCCTTGATCAATTCTCTCTTTCTCTCCCCCTCCCCCCTCTCTCTCTCTCTCTCTCTCTCTTTCCCTTTCTTATGTTTTTTTCTTATATAGAGAGCTATGCATCTCCCTTTGAAACTGCTCTATATTAATACATTTCTGCTTACATTCTTTAAGATATGATTAAGCTTTTGTTATTATCATAGTGAATACTGTTACTGCAATTATGATTGTGTTCAATCATACACCATAAGGAACTAAATGCATTAATAAAAGTTAGGTATATAATGAATAGTAATAGAGGAACAAGTCTCCACTTACTCCAGATACATAATCAGAAAGCCCATCTAAGTAGGTAGATTTCAGCTTCACAAGCTTAATGGATATGAAGTATAAGAAATGCAGATAATGATTCTTGTACAGATGATCATGGTCAATATGATGAAATACATTCCCTAATCACCATCTAATGTAAAATTTCACAAGTTTAGGTTTAACTGGAGGATGGCAAAGACTGGTGTTTACATTATATTTCACATTCATAAAGGAATATCTATCAATAAACAGTAGTGTATTCATTACTTGTTACCGGTACACACATGCATATCAACCCTTTTGTGACTTTAAATGTAAGTTAAATACAAAGCAATTTCTGATCCCTTTGTTATCATGACATTTTTATTCTTTAAAATCTCTGCAAGAAATCTAACTTGATAAATGCTCATGATGCAGGCCAATATCAACATGAGATATGGATTATTTCATTGATATCCAAATAAGTCCCAGATATAGACATAGAAATTATTTGTACATTCAAATACGGCAATCCAAGGGTTCAGTGACACAAAGACGTAACTCCATATTTTGCCAAAATGAGTATTTGATATCAAAATGTTCAGAAAAATGTGGGTTTTCCAGGAAACATAAAGACTTAACTCCACCCAACACCCATTGAAGGCAATGGCTAGTGAAACATAGACCTAACTCCTTAAGGCCCAACTGCTCAGTGACACATATAAACCACTTTTTCTCAAAATGACCAAAGTGGAGTTATGTCTTTATGTCACTGACCCATCGAATCATCCTTTTCATTGTACATGTACCTTACCTGTCTGTGGGTCAGGACTAGCTCTGGCAAAGGATGCAGATCTTTAAGCTTGTGTAGCTGTAAGGAGAAACATATACATAATAATAATAATATACGTAATAAGAGCATTTATAGGTATTGAATACAACATACCAAATTTCACTAGGCACAATTAACAAGATTAAGAAACCCAACATGTTCAATAAAGTAGATAATTTGCAATATTTTTGACGACTCTATTCTACAGAAGCTGAAGTTACACATATACAGGTAAACAATTTCCCTAAAATAATGTAAACACTTGCAAAATACAATATATCAACGCATATATTTTGCCTAGATGTTGCTGTATATCACTAACATGCACACATTATTTTCAAGAATGATTGTTTTAAGAATGTAACACTTGCACAAAGCTCAAAATTGACAAGTTCTAAAATGTTGAACTAAATGTTTTCGATTTACCACTGTTTCTGAGGTTGACTTGAGATTCTGGACATTGGTTCTTGCAAGTTTCTGACCAGGACATTGCTCATCTAGCTTCAGCTCGTCAAACAGAACCTGAAAAACGGTGAGAAGGAAACCATACCGGCATTTGGATGTTGATTGAGTACTGACATTTTTGTGGTTTACTTTGTATTCATGTACACAACTTAATACTTTTTGCAGTTACAGGCATGGTTGCATTACTAAGACAATACATTTTTTCTTTTCTTCAGAGGCCATTCAATTTGTTTTGCTCTGTTCGAAAGTTACATTGTTATTTATCAAAATGTGTTTCCAGCCTGTTTTTCTTTAAACTCTTTCTTCACTCACTAGTTCCTCATAACACACAGAGTTGGCGAGCCCAATTTTATTGATTGCATTGACGGTCCATACTATGATAATGAGTAACAATCATATTTAAGTTCATGCCCCTGATATTTTCATAATAGTTTAGCATCTCACTCCAACATACTGTCATAGAAATTGTAACATACATTTAAATATGATGTAGGGTAAACAGACACTGGCACATTTGGGGCAAGGGGTACAGCAATTCAATTGGCATATCCAACATACCCCCCCCCCCCCCCAAAGTGCCTTCTTTGTCAATTCTTATCAAATAGGAATTGAAAATGTTATAAACCATATTTTCTGTGCCTGTCAGATATTGGGGGGGGGGGGGGGGGGGATTACAAAATTATGGATATCTCCCTCTGGCCAGTTCATGTCATTTAATGGGATCAATCAATTACTTCAAATCTGTAACAATTATAAAGAGGAATGACCTGTCTGAGCTGGATATGACTGGTGATCTGGAAAGGATGCCCCGCCTCTTTGTAGCATTGTTTCTCGACATCCTTAATCTCATCCTAAAAAGATAACATATATTAACATACAATGATAACATACAAGTAATATTAGCGATACAACAATGACAATATAACAAAGATGATAACCCTGATAATTGATTTTTTTTTTGGTGGTCATTATGTACATTTGCAACAGTTTTGTATTGTTTATGTTATATTGTATAATTGTCTTTACATTGTTTTACTTTTCATTGTTATTCTATGTTTTTAAAGATACATGAAATAAACTGAATTGAACAAAATTAAAAAGATGCTAAAATATATCATTCAAGCTCTAAAAGCTGTCCAAAAAGTGTTGAAATAATTCTTTTAATACTCTACATAGGTGTACCTGTCTCACTTTCTCTATTATTATTATTATTATTTGGCCCATGAAATAATACAAATGGCTTTAAGTTAGCTCTTCCTCTTGTTGATACATTGGTCGAGCAAATACTTCATTTGGCATCATTTTCATATTACACTCTAAGTCTATTTAGGCAATCAACCTGTTTATTCACGTGGCTGCCAACTTCTGTCAAGATCATAGGTGAATGCTGGTAGAAAGTCAGATTATTACACTATCATATTCTTCAAACTTCTTGATTTTATATGACAACACACATAACATTTACCTTATACACTGCTCTGTAATACTAGTACTAGGAATATAAAAAAGAGTGCATACCTTCAAGATATTACTGTAGGATATGAGTCTCTTCTGGTTGACTTGTATTCCTTGGACTTCCATACCTAAAATAATATTAACCTGTTAACTACTGAATTATCTTAGTCCAATAGACATTATACAGGGACCACTTGGTTCCCATTGGCAAAGGGTTAAAATACACGATGACAGAAAAAAATGCATGTACGATATAAAAGAAAATGAAGATTATTTGTAATTTTGTATAAGATGTTATAAATTATGTAAAATTTTCTTTTTGAGAGAAGAGAATAAAAACCTACGAAAACAAAAATTTACCAGCCAGTATTGGTATGAGGGGGACTTCCAAGTTGATGAAGAGCTCCCATAAATTCTTCCTCTGGAGTTTGTTTGTCAGGTCACCCATCACCGGTCCAAGTAATTCCAAATGTGTCTGTGAGGGGAACAAAGAAAATAATTGAGGCATTATGAGACAATGCTAAAAGGTATGGCACAATGATCTTCATATGTATTAAGAACACATACATGTATGGTACCACAGTTGTCAAAATATGAAAAGATTTTTATTTTTTATTTTGGGGTGGGGGAGAGGGTGGGCAATGCCAGATATTTGCCCCTTCTCTCTCCCCAGGAATCAATGCCTTACTGACATAACAAAATCTACTTTTTCATGGCAATTCACTATCTGCTTACGAGAAGTAGGTTTTATTATTTATTTATTCAGTTTAAAAACATCAACACGTAAAGTTCAGGAACTCATAATGGTTGATTTACAATGAAATTGAATAGTGTAAACAAAATTAAACAAAAATATATACACTAAAGAAAAATGTGTCGTTTTACGCACATGAAAATATGGTTTAAACAGGATGCTCATTTGGCAGTATTAAAGCCTATGGGAATGGAAGAATTCATCAGTCATTGGTTTTGATCAGGGATTTGATTCATGATCGATGCTTACCAAGTGATTGTTTGGAGCTTGATCATTGTACTTCCCAGTTAGGAATGTTTTCAGCATTCCAGAGAATGTGACCGGAGGGTTATCTGGGTCTAGGAGCCAGCAAGCTATCTTAGGGTCCATTATCACCCACTTGTTGCATCCTAGAATGTAAAGAACGCAAATTACAAAGTTAAAGGCCCAAATTCACAAAGGAGGTTTGAATTTGACCCATGGTTTAAACCCTCATTTGCATAACCCATGGTCTAAAATTAGCGCAAAATAAGCGTGAAACGGTCACATGTCCAATATTAGACGTCAAGGCAAGGTACGCTTATTTTGTGCTAATTTTTAAACCACGGGTTATGTAAATGAGGGTTTAAACCATGGGTTAAGCTAAACCTCCTTTGTGAATTTGGGCCAAAGGGTTTATAATACCCCTAAATAAGTGATTTTTGTTATATTTTACCTTCACCATCATAAAGGAATTTCCCAGATTCAGACTAGTAAACTTATACTGAATATCCTATTTATCAAATAGCTGATATCTGCTAAAAATTAATAGAAAAAATGAATGATAGGCAATTAATTAGCAAATAGAAATAAGCAAATCAAGCAAATCATACTGAGTGCTTGATGAGCTATGGATTGCATAGTTTAGTGAAAGTTATTTCCAAGAAGCTTTTGTTCTTAATTAAGTTTGTTTTTTATCTACTGCATGATATTAATACAAAGATCTGATTTAAGCAAGCTCCTCTGACAATCTAATCCTATCACCTGGTAACTCTATAATAATATTTAAAGCCCATCTGAACTAGTTTGGCTAGGAGGGATATTAGACCTCCCGGCATGGTCACTGACATGTGGCTATCTCATCAAATCAGCTTTCAATTAACATAAGAAAAAGGGGACCATGGGGACCAATGGTCACTGATTAGGCATTGTTTGCAAGTAGCTATGAGTAGTGCAGTGGGGCTTTAAATAGTTGTTGCCATTCAATCATACCACACCTGACTGATGATCCAGCCTGTAGTTGATGATGATGGCATGCATCAATTCCTGAGCATCAAAGCAAACTTTTCTAGTGTTGGACTGCAGAATCTCAAGTAGAACATTCCTACCAACCAAACAAATATTAGTTTCTTCTTAATCACATTGCCGGCCACAACTATATTTCTGAATAGGGATAGCAATGATTGATTATTTGCAGAGTGTTTAAAAAACAACTGCAAATATGCAAGTTATAAAGATTTAAATATTACATGAATTTGGATACTATCATGCATAAAGGTGGAATTGGGCAAGGGGTTTATTTTGCATGAAAATTGTTTTACATCTCAACTCTGAAGTCTATTTCCTTGGTAAAAAAACTGATTTAACATCGATATTTGTTTCTCCATTGCTTTTTGATGATGTTGATTGAACAATGATATTAAAATGTTTTAAAGGGAAAGCCATGCCATTAGTAACTACAAAACATGTAGAAAATGTGATTCTCGCGATAGTAGTTCACAGATCTAAAAGTAATATGCATAATTTGCATACAAAATCCATTGCTAAGACTGTGTTGTAAACCATGACTTCAGTATATGACATTGAAAGGATCAAAAGTATGATGTGTACTAGGTTATGGTAAAATTACCTTGTTGCTTCTGATGCATTTTCTTTGCCTACATGTAGACCTGCCAGCGGAAATGAAACAAACATGTATTCCTTCTTAGCAGCCTTGCGGTGGACGGCAACTAATACAGAGTTAGCTACACCCTCCTCATGAAGAGATGATGAAGCTCTTTTCCTGGGCTGAAAACATTGTGGCGAGGAAAGCAAAATGTAAAATATCAAAATGCTGCACTTGGTGATTGATTGATTGCAAAGGTATCTATTGTAAACTACATGGCACACAGCTATATTATATGGGATGTAAGTACATTATGCAAAGTAATACAAGGTAAAATGTACATTCATACTTTACTAGCATATCAGACATAGTTAATTTTACATATAGTGTTATCCCATATAATGAGAAATATTATTTTCTCGATTTAAAGCTTCATTCTGTTACAGAAAATTGACTGATTTGTCTTGAATTGATGTGATTATAGTACTGTTATAACTGTATAGAGTGCTTTTGGAGAAAGGCAGACAGAGAAAGACGGAAGAGAAAGAGAGGGAGAGAGAGCAGGAGGGGGGGGGGGGTATAAATTAGTAGTACACATAGTAGCAGCAATACTAGTAGTACTAATGGTTTGAGGAAGGGAAAAAAAGAAGAAGATACATGTTCCCATCAAAGTAATATTCTTAGATTTCAGTCATTGTCCATCAGTCTGTTCTGTCAACCATAAAATACAATCTATTATTCTTATATTTGTCACCTCATTTGGTTCTCTGAGCTGCGTTGAACCATCTGTATACGTGAGCATCATGAGCATCTCGCTTGAATCAGAAATGATCTCCTGTAACTTTGCCAGCTCTGAAGGTGACATGGATGTGACGGCCTTAACAGGGACAAGACTGGCTCCACTTGTTCTGTTTGTGCCCATTACCTGGTGGGGAAAATTATGATCTCCATAAGACATCAAATGAAATCCTTTCACATTAACTGCGATAAAGCACAGCAATTTCTAGTCTACTAAATGAAGGACTAGTGGGGATGGAAACAAAAGAGCCAGACACAGCAAAGGTCCAACGCGTATCAACTTATCTTTGTGTTTATAGATACAAAAATGTAAAGTTCAGTGCCCTTCAATACTCTCAAAAAGATCCTGCAGTAAACCTCAGAAGTTTGAACTAACATATATATGTGAATAAGCTTTTGCAAGTTATACATCTTGTTACAAAAGGACAATTGTGTAAGAAAAAGGACAATACTGCAGGAGGATATATATATGAGTGATAATGAAACTGTTTCCCCGGTCACTTCTTTTATCATCAATTGAATAAAACTATGTACCACTAGCTTAAATTACATTGACATATGGCAAGTATTGCCCTTGGAATCATGACTTTTGCAAAACATATGTGTACAATTTACTTTTTTACCTGTTCTATGGACATCTGTGACAGTTTTTCTGGTTTATTCTTTGATATCTCCTTCAAACCTAAAGGGGAAAAAGTTTACAAGATGCTTGAAATCTGTCCATATCATGCAAACATTATAAATAAAACAATAACCACAGAAAGCATTTCCAGCAGCTATGAATACATCTAAGACACAATTTGGACTTTTAAGATATTTGTACTAAAAATAAACTGGTGCTTACCGTGCTTTACACTTTCATATTCAAATAATTTCCATGTTATATTTGACATCATAAGATTAGCACATTTCAATTCCAGATGTGCTCACCAAAGAACAACGGGCCTCTAATATATAAAACTGTATATATTTTAAAATATCTTACCAAAATCTTATTTTACTTCCTCCTTTTTTTCAATTTAAGATCCATTTATTGTGAGGTACAGAAAGACCATATGTATGTGATCTTGTTGACAATGTTTCACTGCTAATGATGTTATTTTTACAGACAGTAACACTTCATTACCTGATGGTTTTCTGTGGAATGTAGGTATGACTCTCCTTTTAACTGCTGTTGGAGCATCACTGGTGAAACAAAATACAAAATTAATCTTAATTACATTCTTAGAAAATGACACAAATAGGTTTTATTATATCAAGAGAGAGTTTCCAAGAATATGTTGTAATATTGAAATGAAAAATCATTGTGTGCTTCTGTTCAGAAAGTTTTTATTGAAGAATAGAGTGATTATTAAATGGTTTCATCAAACTATAGTAAAAGTGAAATATAACCAATTAAACTCTACATTCGAACATTTGGCTCTGGCCATCTCTCCAGTGAATGATGTCAATTATAGTAAAGAGGATATCATTATTCACCTTCTATTAGAACCTAGTACAGTCATTTAGAATAAAATAGAATAATAAAGTGAAGAAATAAAATGAATTTATTTCAATTCTATAAATACTTTTAACACTTCAATCAATTTATCTCTATTTTTGTTCTACTTAATTTTTTTTTTTTTTTGGGGGGGGGGGGGGTGGGGAAGCGGGGGGAGGGGGGAGGGTAAAAGAAGCTACAGGATGTGAGATTTAAGATTTAATACTGTAGGCATTTTGATTTTACTACATAGAGTATACCAACTCACCTAGATGTGCTACCAATGCTGAATGCATTTCCTCTCTTGCTAGATTTGGATGTCTGGCGCTGTTGAATCCCCTTTGAGCCTGCATGGGTTGACAGTTGTTTCATATCTACAGAAGACGACTCCATTGACACACTGTTCTGATTCCCTGGACGTGATTTCTCCGTCTGTGCCAGTTTCAAGGTAATCGTCTCTTTAGGACACTCACTTGCTGTATTGCTGGTAACCATTCTAGAAGGAATAGTGAGGTTGCGTTGTCTGTCACGCCTTGGGGCAGGGTCATCTAATCCTTCAACATCTTCAGCTGATGACAAATCACTAGCTACAGGGATATGACATAATCTTGAAAAGGTTCTTGATCCTTGACTCACAGACCTATCAACGAAACCTGTCACATTCTGCAGAGTTGATGCTGTTTTGAATACTGAGGGTATGACGGGGCCATCCAGTTCGTCAACATTTTCAGCTGATGACGAACATCTGGAGACCAGATGAGGCTGGGCTCCTGGAAAGATACCTGATCCTTCACTATTCACACCAATAGTATTTTGCTTAGATGGCACTGTCCTAGATATTGGCAATGTTGCATGGCCTTCCAGTTCTTCAACATCTCCAGCTGATGGGGATCTGGAGACCTGAAGAGAATGGGCTCTTGTTGAGATTCTTGATCCCTGACTAGCATCACCAATCACACTTTGCAGAGATGGCAAATTCCTCGATATTGTTGGTGGGTGAGATGACAAACAAGCCTCTAGTTTAGAACTACAGGTATCACTCTTAATTAGTCCTGGCCTCAATTTACAGTCATCACTTCCTTTGGTCTGCTGATGATGAACTTCGACTTCATGTTTTCTTGGAACTTGGTTGGGTAACATCTGTAACTGAAATCTGTTCTCACCACTCTGTTTATCTGGATCTTTGAAGTTGTGAGTTTTGCTGGACGACAAACTCTCTCCTTCCAACTCTGTCTTCAACGTAGAGACCAACGCAATGGACATTGTAGGAGTTGTCCTAGTGTTTCCTAAATCACTGTCAAAGGCTTCAAGTTGCCCATGTGGTTGTGATGAATAAACTTGGCTTACAGTTCCTGGTCCTGGAGCCATCTTTGTGTTGGTGAGATCTTCTGGACCAGCATCAACTCTTTCTGTCTTAAAACTCTGTGCATATATCTGAGTGTAGTAGCTCCTTCCATCTGTTGGACAAGATAGGGAAGTGAAACAAGATTGTACTTATGGAACTCTGAGCCAGGGTTACATCTACCTATCAATCTGTTGACTACCAAATTCTTTCATTCAGCATTCCTCTAGGTTAAATACAGGAATCACCCATGCCATGCTGACGTAGGTTTGATTAAAACCAACCATGACAATTTAACTTTTGCAACATGAAACTTTCATGGTAAGATACTTTCACAAATTGCAAAAATGTAGCTTTGTGTTTGTGTATGTGTTGTAATGAATCTGAACCACTCACAAATGTTGCAAACATTTCATATATCATGAAAGTTTCTGTGTTTTTTTACAGTGGGACATTATTATAATTCACAATAATCTAGAATATATAGCTTCTTAAAGCAGCATAGATAACCTGGGAATTCTTAACTGATTCAAATTATTTCGAATTCCAAGTTTTGTATCCCTTTACTTTAGTTTGTTCATCTTGTTTTTCATGAAATGTAAAAATAGTTTCCTTGGTTACATGTATAGACATCCCAGATAGCAAAGTATCTGGGGCCCATATGGGAATCATGTGGGCCTACTGGGGCCCATATGTACCATGTAAGACCCATATGTGGCCCATATGGTTTGTCCCACCTAGAACCCAGATAATAAAAACCATATGGGCCCCATGTGGTATCTATATGGGCGATGTGGTCTTATTTCAGGGTCGACTGAGCCCAGATAGAAACATATAAAACCCATATGGGGCCCATATGGGTTTTCCCACCTAGAACCCAGATAATAAAACCATATGGGCCCCATGTGGTATCTATATGGGCGAAGTGGCATAATTATGGATCGACTGAGCCCAGATAGAAACATATAAAACCCATATGGGGCCCATATGGGTTTTCCCACCTAGAACCCAGATAATAAATCCATATGGGCCCCATGTGGTATCTATATGGGCGAAGTGGCATAATTATGGATCGACTGAGCCCAGATAGAAACATATAAAACCCATATGGGGCCCAGATGGGTTTTCCCACCTAGAACCCAGATAATAAAACCATATGGGCCCCATGTGGTATCTATATGGGCGAAGTGGCATAATTATGGATCGACTGAGCCCAGATAGAAACATATAAAACCCATATGGGGCCCAGATGGGCCTTCCCACCTAGAACCCACATTATAAAACCATATGGGCCCCATGTGGTATCTATATGGGCGAAGTGGCATAATTATGGATCGACTGAGCCCAGATAGAAACATATAAAACCCATATGGGGCCCAGATGGGCCTTCCCACCCAGAACCCACGCATATGGGCCCCATGTCGGCCCCATGTATGTTTTTGGTGGTGAAAATCGCACGTCGAGCATTGGCTGGGCCCAGCTAAAAACCAGATGTATACCAGATGGGCCTTCCCACAAAGAACCCACAGGTATACGGATCCCACGTGGCCCATATAAAAACCAGATGTATACCAGATGGGCCTTCCCACCCAGAACCCACAACTACCGACACATATGGGCCCCATATGGGCCCCATGTGGGTTTTTGGTGGTGAAAATCGCTCGTCGAACATTGTCTTCGCCCAGCTGAAATCCAGATGTATACCAGATGGGCCTTCCCACAAAGAACCCACAGGTATACGGATCCCACGTGGCCCATATAAAAACCAGATGTATACCAGATGGGCCTTCCCATCCAGAACCCACAAGTACCAACACATATGGGCCCCATGTGGGCCCCATGTGGGTTTTTTGGTGGTGAAAGTTGCACATCGAGCATCGGCCGGGCCCAGCTAAAAACCAGATGTATACCAGATGGGCCTTCCCACCCAAAACCCACAAACAACCCCCTAATTTGCATAATGAATATGGGGTGCGTGTACATCTATGTTTTTTTACAATTTATCTGAATTTACAGGATATTTCCTAATTACTGATGATTTAGTTATATGCAATTCATTTCGAAAATACTACAAAATGTAAATTGCTAATTATTAGGACATTTCACTACTTTGTATAAATTACATTTAATTAAACATGAATTAAGAAAAACACTAACTGTGAACTAAAACAGATTCAATAAAATACAAGTATATGGAAATGTCTCATCTCAACAAATTAACCAAGTCTTCTTAATACCAATGCCTTTACATTGGAAATTTTAGACGATGTGTTGTTGCCATTGGCAAAATTAATTAGTACAAGTGTTACATAACGTACTAATTATATCTGCTAATTGGGGCTTTCAACTGTTTGAAAGTTGTGCCAAATGGTACGACTGGTCCAGTTAAACCCAACTGGTAACCCTCGAAATTAAAATGGGATAAATGAATTCAACTGGGTAAAAATAGAACCCATTTAAACAATATGAAGCCCATTTAGAACTACATTGGCCCATATGGGACCATATCAAACCCACTTGGCCCATATGGATCCCATATAAAAACCCGCTTATAGCCCAAATGGGCCCCATATGGTTTACATGAGTACGATGTGGGCCTGCCCATATTTACCCCACGCGAAACCCTGGCCTATATGGTGTACGGTGCAAAAAACACATGGGTCCCAGATGGGCCAAGTGGGGCCATACATAGCCCACATGGGCAACCCATATGGGGCCCATATGGGAGCAATGTGGGCCTGCCCATATTCAACCCACACTAAACCCACTTGGCCCAAATGGGCCCCACATAGGGTGTACATATGGGTCCCAGATTGGCCAAGTGGGGCCCATATGGGCCCATACATAGCCCAAATGGGCCACATAATTATGGTTTACATGGGTACGATGTGGGCCTGCCCATATTTACCCCACGTGTAACCCTGGCCCATATGGGCCCCAGACGGGGTGTACGGTGCAAAAAACACAAGGGGCCCAGATGGGCCCATACATAGCCTACATGGGCAACCCATATGGGGCCCACATTTTAGCCCAGATAAGCCCACAAGTAACCCATATGGGCCCCATATATTTTGCTATCTGGGATACTGCATTCTTTTTCAAACTTTTATTGATGAGAGGTCTTATTCTTAATCCCCTCTCAAAATGTTAAACAGTGATCATATGGCTTCCTCCCATAAATATTTAAAAGTAACAAACTGTAAATTGAAAATACTGACCTGTTGACCTTTGACACCTCCTCTGCTGATCCTCAATTTTCTTCCAGTGAGCCTCTCTGAGAGCAGCTAAAACAAGGAGGGCATCGTCCGACAGAATATGAACAGATCTAGGATGGGGTGGTTTCTTTAGAGGTGTCCACACCTGTTTAGTTTGTTTAGGTTTCAGATCAATGCGGTAAGACATGGTCCTGGTTACACAGAGCAAGCGCTGTGACGACTTGGAGCTAAGCGTAGACAGGGACCCAATTCCTGGTCTTGATTCTGAGCAGAATTAATCATAGCCCAAGATTGGATTTTCCCGCCTCAGTTGCTCTCAAACAGCTGTGACATAGACCCCTATAGACTGATGAAGATTCCCAGTCAATCAGACTGTCTTCACTGTAATCTGTATTAAATCAGAAAGAAGCAAGATTCTGATTTACACAACATCCCTCTCTCAAAAACAATCCCAGTTCTCTGTTATTGTTAATTAGATCTACGTTAGATGTAGATTCTACTTCTAGTATAGACCTTCATCTAGTCTAGACTTTGTCAAAAAGTTATTTAGACCTAGTTAACATTTTACATTTTTAGGTCAAGCCTAGCCTCGACTCTAGCCTAGGCTAGGGCCTAGTACTAGTAAGGATTCTATTTCTAGACTCTCTACTAGGGCTAGGCTAAATTTTGATGGATCTGGGTTTTAATTAACTCATGTAACATTTAGATAATGTGTAGAATAATTAAGACGGATCGAGGAATAAATGTTAATTTAATGATGACATTTCTTCTTCCTCCTCCTCCTCCTCCTTCTTTCCTCCTCCAATTTTATGTTTTATTCCTTCTTAATTCTTCTCCTTCTTCCGAGTGAAACTCTACACAATATATCATATGGGGGGGGGGGGGGTATTTAAGATCATTATGATGATGTATATATAGCCTAGCACCAAACTCATGAAATGAATGATGGCCAGGCCAGGCAAGTGATATTTTGTGCTGGAGGCAGTGTGCCAAACTATATTTACCATACCGTGATAAACGACGGTAGACTCATGAAGGCGGTCGGTCGGATCCATGGTGCTGGGCGTGGCCGTGTGCTCTTCTTGCGTCTTGGCGGAGACTGGAGTTTAGACTTGTCTTGAGTGAGAATTTAGTTCATTCATTCAACTACACGACAATTTGTTTTGATACTCATATTTCTAGTTGAAATTTGGTAATTGGGGTCGGCCTTCTTGAGATATATCAATCTCATTCTCATCTGTGTTGTGGTAGCAATTAAAAGTTTGATTCTTTAGTCACGAATTTCCTGTCGCGATCGCAACATACACGCGCTGGCTAGTACCGTATCGTATATCGCGATCACACATATTTGATCGCGCGCGCGCAACGGGGATCCCCCTCTAGGCCCTGAGGTATGTTTATAAATTGTTGGTGATTTTTTCTAAATTTCGCGGGCGGATGTAGGGAGAAGGAACCCTTCAATAATTTCCCTAGGAGAGGCTTTGAATCACCGACCATGCATGCATGCATTAGGCCATGTAAGAAATGTGCTTTATTTATAGCATTTTATGCAAGAGAGCGAAGGGACCGAACCAGAAGATTTTCCTTTTTCAAATAGTGAAATTAAGCATTCCCAGATAAAAGGATAAAAATATATTATTAAGATAGAAGAAAGACATAGATATACCTAAGGAATTGATGACAGCAGAGAAGGATGAAAACAAAGAATAACAAATAGAAAAACAAACAAAGGAAACTATGGTGGGTATCATAAGCAGTATTTGGGCAGACTCCAACATCTCCAGAATAAGTGTGCTCGACTAGTCTGTCAAAACCGAAATGGTCCATGATATACCACTGTTAAATGAACTACATGCAGTGGCTTCCAGTTACTTACAGAATTCAATATCGGAAACTTGTTCAAATTTTTGAAGCAATGATGACAACCACTCTTCCTCAATACATCTCTCTTTCAGCAGCAGAGAAAATCATATTCACTTCAATCTACATAAGCTCATTCACTTCTCCTTCCCAAGTCCCGAAAACAGGCTTTCTTCAAAAAAATTCATAATTTGCCCCATTGCCTATGGAATAAACTCCATGCATTTCTAATAAATAGCACTTCACCCGACTTCTTCAAAAAGAACCTTGAAAACACATCTCTAAAATTCATCTTAATTTGTTGACTGACTAGGGGACAGCACCTTGTAACCTCTGGAAAAGGCGCTTTATAAATCCACTTGTTAATGTTATTATTGAAAGATAATATAAATTAAAAAAAAGAGAATTACATATAATAAGGAAAGTTAGAAATAGAAAGATAAATGAAATGAAAGAGGAAGATACATAAGTAATCATAGAAGAGATGGAAGGAGAAAAATATAGAAAAACATAAGGGAATATGATAGAAGGATGAACATGACAAAAAAAAGAATAACATAAGGAAAGATAAAAAGAGAAGAGAAAAAGGAAATACATAGAAAAGAATAGAAGAAATGTAAAGAGAAAATATATAAAAATCATAAGGCAAGACAAAATGACAGGATAAAACAAAGAATAATACAAGGAAAGATATAAAGAGGTTATAGAAGGATGAAAACGAAAAGGAGAGAATGGAGAAGACATAGAAAGATATAGGGAATGATAGAAAAAAAAAGCTGAAATAGGGAGGAAACAAATACCATAAAAAATAACGTAAAGAAGAAAGGTAGAAGCGTTTGAAAAAAGAAGATAAAGGAAAATATATGTATAATGAAGAAATAAAGAGAAGAAGATTGAAGATTTAAAAAAAAAAAAACATAAGGAAATATATTTGATAAATTACTGTTAACCTTTACTTCCTAGGACAAACAGTGGAGTAAGCTGTGCAAAGACCGAGTCAGCATTGCACCAGAATCAACATTGGAAAAAAAAGTATTATTAACGCTGTCCCGCAAATCCCGTGTTTAAAATCAACGTTTTTAATTGATTCATGTTTGTGATTCTGGCTTTTAAAAATGCACAAACACAAGCTTGTATAGTTGAAACCGTTCAGATTTCACAGTGCACAGAGTGATCATGATCAGTGATAGACAAACAAAATACCAGAACACTGCCTCTGATTCTATTTTCTGTGATTTTATTGCACATCTGGTATATTAAACATGTTCAAATATTCAAATTTGCATCAAAATTGGTACAACAGCAGCTCCCAATAGCTGCAAATTGGCAACCAGGAAGAGCAGGGCCAGACTGAACATCAAGGGGTGTAAAAGTTGTACCCTAAATTTTGCACCCTTATGGGTGCTGCTAATGTACGGATTTTTGAAACAAATACAAGCATATACTATTAGTGCCTATTATTGAAGAGTAATTCACAAACTAATTCTAACATGGACAGACAATCACCTTACAAAACTAGAATAATGTAAAGTGAGAAATGTCTGAGTATACAAAAGTATTTATAGCACCCAAAATATCATTGAAAATATAAAACTATTAGGGCTTATGTTACCTGCATATATCCAAAATGATTGATATGTCTATTTGCCAGGATCTGATTTTGTGTAGAACTCTTTTACATTAGAAAGTTGTTAGTACGTGTAATACCATATTTACAATGATAACTAATGAGAAAAACGACAAATAGGAATATTTATGAAAGTGGTTTCCACGGTTGTAAGTTGGTAAAATGTATAAGGTTGAATATATTCAGTATCAAAATTATTCTTTATACAGGCTGGTTTCCAATTTTGTTTAGACTGTTTCAATTGAATTATATCACATAGACTTTTAAAAATAGAACATACCGGTACTTTTATTTTTTCAATACTGTTAATGCACACAAAAAAAGAAGTTGGTAGGAATTTTACCCAGGGAGTGGAGTTGATGCATAATGCGGGTGAAGGAATCCGATGACAGGGGTAAAAATATCTGTAAAATCCTAAGAGACTTTATTTAATAGTGCTACATGAATCCAGCAGTTTATTATTATTATCATCAATATTAAAGCATAATTTGATATCACTTGAGTTCTTAACATCATCAATCCAGGGCGTAAACCTACTCATGTACTGTCCATCCAATGACAAACACTATGAACATGACTGACAATGAAAGCGGACAAAATATACAGTTCCTCAGGTAGACAAAGGAACATCCCTCCACTGCTATTATGTAAAAATGTGTAGAACAGGTGTCACATGCATATTCACCTTTTTACATAATAGCTGTGAAGGGATGTTCCTTTGTCTACCTGAGGAACTGTATATTTTGTCCGCTCTCATTGTCAGTCATGTTCATAGTGAAAGTTATGTGCCTTCTCGATCCTTTACGAGCTTCACGATCACAATTAACAAATATTTTGGTCAAAATCTACTTCTCCTATGTCATTTATTTGGGGTGTACTCCACAATCTGTAAGTGACTCATCTATTCCTCCTGCAACTCCTGTAATTGACCTTTGACCTCAAGTTCAAGGGTCACGTCTTGAAGAAAAAAGATACTTCTTCCATTGTTATCTATTTGGGGTGTACTCCACAATCTGTAATTGAATCATCTGTTCCCTTAGCCAGTCCAGGAATTGACCTTTGATCTCAAGTTCAAGGGTCACCTCTTGAAGAAAAAAATACTTCTCCCATTGTCATCTATTTGGGGTGTACTCCACAGTTTGTAAGTGAATCATCTGTTCCTTCAGCCAGTCCTGGAATTGACCTTTGACCTCAAGTTCAAGGGTCACCTCTTGAAAAACTTTGCTGACAGAAGTCTGGTAGTGAAAGAACACATAGAGAAGGAAAGTAATTACATTTTTGGCACCAACTTTAAGTAAATAATTGTGAAAAAAAAATCAACAAGTACAAGTGTATTTGAAAGATAACTGAATCCTGGATATGTTTATCAAAGGGCAAACAACACCCTGCAGTAAAACTAAGTTTATGAATACATATAAAAAACAAGATTTTACAAAGCATATTTGGTAATTATGCTTCCTTTTTTTCTTGTTTTAATTTCATACTATATGTACCATGATATCAGGTGCTATTAAAAAATATACCAATCCAAAGAGCACAGACAATATATATTTTTTTCAATTCCAACTGTAAATGTGTTGCACACAGGCTGTAACTTTAGTCTGGTTACAACTTACTCTAACCATTAAACAAAATAAACCAAGAATCAGAATGGCATACAAATAATATAAATCTACATCAGCAAAGAAGTTTGTAAGAATGATCTACATAAGCTATAACTTTGATCAGTCCGAAACACAAACCGAGGGTGTCTTGAAGGTACCAACAGTACAAAACCAAGGGTGGGTTATTTCACTAGCGCCTAAACACAACTGCATTACCTGTCTTAAAAACTGGCGACAAGGATCATTGTCGTTTGATAATTTGACCTCATCCCACTATTTTACCTCACCTAAATTGTAAGCCAGTTGGTAATGAAAACAAAATTAAAGTGTGAATTAGGAACAATAAATGCCTGGTCACCTCTTCGCTTTAAAGCAATTATCCAATTTGGATCTATATCATCAGTTTATGATAACATATAGTGCACTGTATTATTCAGTGGTAGAAACAGAAAACTATACAGTTGTCAGAGTAATTTTGCGACAAACTTACCTCTTGAAATCCAAGTTTCTTGAAGAGCCCCAGACTGACCTTGTTCTTCTCTCCGATCTTTGCAACATATCGAGATACTTTCAAGGAATCCATACCTGAAACACAGACAAAAAGGAATATAAAATGAAATGAAACAATGTTTCCAACAAATTCTGATTTTTCTCTTGCATAATAAGTGATAAATTATTGCTGTCTGTTGATTTGTCGACATTCAATGTTTGCCACTGAACAGCTACAATGTAAGGGGGCATCAACAGATCCTCAATAAGAGGGGGGGGGGGGCATTTTGCAGGGGAGCAGAGGGTGTAGGAAGGGGGATGCCCCCTCCCTCCCATTATCAGAACTGCCTTTGTAGAGTAAACAAAAGAGGGAGGGGGGAATGTTCCCACTGTTCTCCACCTTCTGACGCTCTTAGCTGCCCATAACACTGAATTAATAGTGTTCCATTTAGTTTACAAAAGTGCACACGGATATATGATATACTGGGATTCAATCAATTTTTTTCAAAAATTCTGGATACAAAAAAAATTACTTCCATTTAAAGGTACTATGTCCCATTTGCAGGCCCAAAAAATGAAAAGGTTAAATTCTAACGGCATTTGAAAGATAATACTAATTTAGAACTTCCCTAAAAAAAAGGGGCTTGAAAATGTCTTTAAGTGGGAAAATAACGACTATTAGTTGTCAAATCGACTTAGGGGCTATAGAGCCAATAAGTAATAGTCTTGATTTTTCAGACCATTGTACCGAATGGTTGTATGTTTTATGATGCGCAAAGATTCAATCAGTTTAATTTTGGCCATTACAAGAAGTGGGTAATTGATGTAGACAAATGCTATGGACCCTTTACAGCTCATTTTATGTATGTTATTACCAAAGAAGAAAAAAAGCTAGCACTCAATAGTGTCCGACAGTGAAGTCTAGCAAGTAAATGGATTTCCTTGCATAATGTGAATAATAGGACACTGCTAACGTTTAAATTTCACAGATAGCACATACATGACATATTCATAATTCCTGCAAAGTTCTACAGAATTTGAGGTTGGCTGCAAAAGGGACATAGTATCTTTAAACATCTTATGGCAGGTGTTCTGGGATGATAATCACAACTGTAATGACTTATGACTTGTATGCCCCCTTCCTCTCCCCTTGTCAGCTACAAAAACAAAACAAAATGCCTCAGTGCTAGAAATCCATTGTATCCTCACCATAGTGCATCATGATGAGGAGTGCCTCCTTGCCGAACCCCTTTCCACGACTGGATGATTCTGGATATTTAAAAAAAGAAGACAAATACATTCTAAAGCCTCAAAATGACTTGAACTATGCATACCCATGGTGTGTATTATAATATGAAACACCAAAAGGGCCATTGAAGTTAATGGCTTAAACTTAATTGATGATAGTACAGTCAAACCTGTCTATAGCGACCGCCCAAGGGAAACACAAAAAGTGGCCTTTGTAGAAAGGTACCTTAAGTACATGTTTCAATGAGAAACCATTTTCAAGGGAAACAAAAAATGTGGTCCTTGTAGACAGGTGGTCTTTGTAGACATGTGGTCAGTAATGCAGATTTTACTGTATAAATCTAGTTGATGACAGCAATCAACTCTAAGATTCACCTTGCCATTTAATTTTAAATTTGTTTCATTCAAAGATAACATAAATTTTGTTCTTGTGTCCTTCTGTTCCATTTGTATACTCAATAAATATTCTCTTTCATCATGAAAAGATTCTGAAAATGCTGTAATTTCAAAATATTGATTTCTTTTTAAATAGAGATCTTCAAACTTCCATAGTTCGCACATTCCATATTTTATTTGTACTTACCTGCCACCATTATCTCAATCTCAGCAATAGAGGGCTCGTCTGGATCATTGAAGAACAGATTCACATCCCCACACATGCTTTCTGATGGAAAATATTATGAAATATCACTTGAACTTTAATAAAAATATGAGCTTGGGAATGTCTTATTTGCAGTGAAGCAGAGTATAACATTTATGTCAGAAATAGTGAGATTTTCCTCAGAGCAATCTTTTCATGAATGTTATTTCCAGTTTGTTCCAGAGCTATTTCTAATTGCTCTTCATTCCGTTATAAATTTGTGGTCCACAGTCAATTCCTCAGATTTTATTCACTGAGGCAATCTTTCCACATACATTGCTTCCCTATTTATTACAGAGTAATTATTTCTTTCTTCGCTTTCCAGAGATAAATCAATCATGGTTCCATTCACAGAATGTGCTTACCAATCTCATCGGTATTTGTTGCCCATTTGCTCTTGTCCAGGATGATGAATGTACATTCTGAGAGACAGAAAGACAGAGGGGAGAGAGAGAGAGAGAGAGAGAGAGGGAGAGAGAGAGAGAGAGAGAGAGGGGGGAGATAGAGAGAGAGGGGGGAGAGAGGGGGAGAGAGGGGGAGAGAGAGAGAGGGGGAGAGATAGAGAGAGAGAGAGAGAGAGAGAGAGAGAGAGAGAGGGGGAGAGAGAGAGAGGGAGGGAGGTAGGTAGGGGAGAGAGATAGAGAGAGGGGAGAGAGACAGAGAGAAGTGGTGCAAGCATGTTACAAGATGACATAGAATATCTTCCTTTTGAACTCTAAAAGACCAATCCTTGTCCAAATCAGTGTGATTTTAAACCTTTATATATATTTTTTAGGGGGGGGGGGGGGGGTTCAGAACTTCTCTCTGATCTGCTAATGAAAAGAAGAGAATTTGCTGAAGACATTTTTGTATCTCATTATTATCGGGGCACTTTGGTGCTTTAATACCACAACTACATTGTAAATTTCTCTACGATCCTATTTCTTCCTTACAATAACATATGCTAGAAAATCGCAACCAATAGTTCTCTTCCTGATATCTCGTCTCGAAACCCAAGGCCCTCTTTCTCATGACTTTTCTGTGGTGGATCCAGGGGGTCTTAGGTCCACCTGCGGCTGTGCCCCCCTCCCCCTTTCCCTTGGCAAGGAAATCTGGATCTGCAAATGCATATATTCTATATGAAGTTTGTGCTCAACCAATCAAATCCAAATACAATTAGTTTAGTAGCTTGTATCAATTACTGAAACTTTTTATCGACAACAAATCGTTTGAAACAGAGCCCATGCCTCAATGGTGCCAGGTCAAATGTCAGAGGTAAAAATACCTCTCTCAAACTTTTACACCGGAGCGCTAACTATATGTAGATCATCATGTTTGAATGGTAATCTAAGATATGCTTGGGCAACATTTGTCCCCAGGCATCATTTCACCAAAACTATAGGGTAAGGATGACAAATATAGGATTTAGGTAAGGTGTGGGTTGGTGTTTAGGTTAGAAATAGAGTTGCATCCAGGTTCAAATTCAACTAGATTAGGAAAAAGACTCCGTAGCAATCGCTGGCGCACTTAGAAATTTGAGTAGATTAGGAATTGACATCCTGGAACAATTGTCACCATAGTCCATAGCATGTATTGTACTAGACAGAAATAAAACTGACATTTGTCAACATTTCCCATAGAGGCGGTCAGAGGAGCCAGATGTAATGTCAGCGGAACCGCCGATATCAGAGACTGAAGTTTACAGTCTAATATTGTACAATCATTTGATCTTACTATTCTCATCCTGAAACCAGCTCTTTTGCATCTCATACTCCTGCTCAAGAGACAATGGTTCTGAAGCCGTTAGTTCCTGCAACTCGGTTGACTTCATCCATTCATGGTATCTATATAATTGAAAGGAGGTAACATCATTTGATTTAATAATCTTATTTAAATAGGTAACCAGGTCAATTAACTTACTAAGTGATTTTCAGCGAAGATTTTGTAAATTTGTTCATTTTTATAAGGATTCCAATCATAACGTTAATCTTATTCAAATAGGTAACCAGATAAACTAATTTACTAAGTGATTTTCAGCAAACATTTAGTTAATTTGATCCTTTTTAAAAGGATTCCAAAACCTCATCATAATAAACAAATATTCATAGTTACTAACAGAACCATCTCTCATCATTCATTCAAAAGAACTTTCAGACTTTCTGTCACAATGGCTAGATACTGATTCTATACCCAATCATCCAATGTTCATGAATTACTATAACTTTGTAAGTCTTTAAACGACCTATGACTTTCATGAGGGTTTTTAGTTTCTTACCTGGGAACATGAAAATCTTTGTACGGCACCAAGACCACATTGGTGCCGATGATACAAGTCCTTTCATTGATCCTCATTCTATCTGAAATGAAAGTGAAACAGAAATAAAGCCTCAAAATAAAAACCAAACTTTACAAATTCAAAGAATTACCTGTATTAAATTGTTTGGCTTGATGTTGTTTGCCTTATTCTTGTGAAAACATGTCGCCTTTTTAGTTTAATAGAGGGTCTAGATCATTCTAGGGTCTACTCTAGATCTAGATCTATTTGTTATTTGTTATTAATTATTGTTGCATTTATGAAATACAGTAATTGTAGTCTACTATTTGTATGGTAACCCCTAGATATCTGGTGTCGTTGTACAAAATCTAGATGCTGTCGCTTGACTTTTCCGCTAAATCATAAATGTTCACAAAACCATATTTTTTGCAAAGATGAGCATCAACTTCCCCGATACACTACGCACTAGAGGCTACTGCACCCGCCGTGGCCGCCCCGGCCACACCGACCGAGCCGAGGCTCCGGCTGGGCCCCAGCCAACGGCAACGACGGGGTACAAATTCAGTCACATTCCTCCGCTCTCTTTTACTTGTTCAGTGCAGTCTCACTCATTGAATTCATTCGCGTCACAATGGCTACAAAACCATATTTTTTGCAAAGATGAGCATCAACTTCCCCGATACACTACGCACTAAAAAAGGAAGAGAAAAGAAAAATGCATCCATTTAGATTATTGTTTAGTGCGGCACTGGTCATGGCTCTCTTCCATCGCACTGTACATGCAAGTCTGAATGCAAAATCAAATTGTGCCTACAATAGAGATGACCAGAGCTTGAAGTCTGAAGACAGAGGTCGCCCTGGATCTACTCATACATCCAGCCTTCTTCTATACTTGATTAAGACTAGTGGTCTTAACTACAACTATGCAGAAAGCACATGTTCTAAGTCAGGCAGTCTGGGCCAAATTCAAGATTGTGGAAAAGACGCTGATTTATATTATTCGTTGAAACACCTGTCTCACAAATTAGATGTACGATTCATCCAACGAAATTATGGATATCTGGTGGTTCTTCTCTTGATTGCTGGGGATACAGAAGTCAACCCGGGCCCCCGTCCTGTCAAAAACCCATGTCTCATCTGTAAAAAGGCTGCAAAATGGGGCAAAAGGTGTCTTCAATGTGAGGAGTGTGATGGATGGTACCACACAGAGTGTATGCCTATGTCAAATGAAATCTACAATGCCTATGCAAATTCTAGTCTGACATGGATTTGTTGCCAATGTGGGCTTCCAAATATTAGTCCATCCCTCTTCCGCACTTTGAATGATACGCCAACAGATAATCCATTTAGTTGTTTGAACAACACCACTGAAGTCAGCATAGATAACTCTTGCAGTGACACAATATCATCAGATTGTGGAAGTTTCCACATTGGATCACCAAATGCCACATCATCTCCAACCAGATCAAAGAGGCAAGCTGGAAAGAAATCTACCAACAACAGACAGCAGACTAAAATCCTGAAAAGTCTACTTGTCAACTGTGATGGTCTGGTTAACAAGGTTCCACATTTGGAAGCCATGATTGATAGCCTCAAGCCAGATGTGATTATAGGAACTGAATCCCATTTGAAACCGAATATCTTGACAGCTGAAATAACCCCACCAGGGTTTACAACTTACAGAAAAGACAGAATCCATGCAAGGAAAGGAGGTGTATTTGTCATGGTGAAAGATGATCTTATCACAACAGAGTGCAAGTTCGTAGAATCAGGAGCAGAAGTGCTTTTCATCGAACTGAACATCCAAGGTTTCAAGAAACTAATCATAGGCTCCTTCTACAGACCACCAAATTCTGACCTTACTAACCTCCGTGGCCTTGCACAAAGCCTGTCTGATATATGTGCAAAGTTCAAAGATCCGATCCTTATAGTAGGGGGAGATTTCAATCTGGCCGATGTTGACTGGACAAATAGAACAGTTAAGCCATATGCCACTGAAGCAGCCAAATGTTCAATGTTGCTTGACATCTGCAATGATTTCTTTTTGGAACAGATGGTGAGGGACCCCACCAGGATATCTGGATCCACCAAGAATATTCTGGACATAGTTTTAACAAGTCATCCCAACTTCATCCGTAACTGCAAAGTCACTGCAGGTTTAAGTGATCATGAGGCAGTTACCTTTGAGATCAATTCCAAACCCAGATTAGCAAAGAAGGCACCACGGAAGATCTACATTTTCAGTAAGGCTAATGTTGCTGACCTGCTGTCTGATATTAGGACCTTTCAGGTAGATTTTCTTAGCAGCAACCCCAGCTCAAGATCAGTGCAAGAAAATTGGGACATCTTCAGATCGAAAATCATTCTCCTTATGGATACACACATACCATCTAAGATGTCAAAACCAAACAGATCTAGCCGTTGGATCACCAACAAGATACGGAGAATGATTAGAAAGAAGCAAAGGCTCTACAATGCAGCCAAGCAGTCTGGAGAGTGGACGGCCTATAAGGAGTACCAGAAATTGCTGCGGAAAGAGATCAGACATAACTACTGGACATACCAAAACAACATGTTCAAAAGTGATAGCATGAACAAAAACAACAAAGCCTTTTGGAATTATATAAGATCTAAAAAACAAGAGACAACTGGAATATCCTCTCTCAAAGATGGCCAGAGAGTAATATTCGACAGTAAAGGTAAAGCCAACCTTCTAAACAAGCAGTTCCAGTCCGTATTCACTGAAGAAGATGTGACAGATATTCCAAAACCTGCAGGACCACCCTACCCACTGATGGAAGACATGCATATTACATCAGATGGAGTCCAGAATCTTCTTGAATCTATCAACATCAACAAGGCAACTGGACCAGACAGCATCCCTGGCTGCTTCCTGAAGCGTTTTGCCAAGGACTTAGCACCTATTCTGACTCACATATTTCAGCAATCCCTGACCTCTGGATGTGTTCCCTCTGATTGGAGGCTAGCAAATGTAGCACCCATCTTCAAAAAGGGAGACCGCTGTACCCCCTCCAACTACCGTCCAGTGTCTATCACAGCTATATGCAGCAAGATCATGGAACACATCATCTTTAGTCAAGTGATGAACCACTATGATGACAACAAAATCTTAAATGATTGCCAACATGGATTCCGTTCTGGGCGCTCTTGCGAGACACAGCTAGTAACAACTGTTGATGAGCTAACAAGATCCATCGACCAGCGAGAACAAGTCGATTCCATCGTATTAGACTTCTCTAAAGCTTTCGACAGAGTCCCTCACGAACGCCTCTTGCTGAAACTTCACCACTATGGCATTCGAGGCCACTTACTTGAATGGATTCGGGCTTTCCTTACCGAGAGATCTCAACGGGTAGTTGTGGATGGTCATACATCTGATTGGTCTCACGTTTCATCAGGCGTCCCCCAAGGAACAGTTCTCGGTCCGCTCTTCTTTATCACATACATCAATGACATCCCTAATGGAATCTCCTCCAATCTGAAGCTGTTTGCAGACGACTGTCTCATCTATCGTCCCATTCGGGGACTTGCATGATCGCCATGCCCTGCAACAGGACCTTGATCTTCTTCACCAGTGGTCAGAAACTGGCAGATGAAGTTCAACATTGATAAATGCCACCTCCTTCGGTTCTCACTCAAGCGCAACAACCTGGAAGGAAACTACCATCTTGGAGATGTTCAACTTTCTGAAGTCAAAGAGCACAAATACCTAGGCGTCCTACTGACCAACAACCTGTCCTGGCAAAAGCACATCAACGGCACGACATCTAAAGCAAATCAAATGCTTGTCTCATCAGTCGAAATCTCAGAAGATCCTCCCAAAAGTTACGGCAACAAGCTTACACATCCATTGTCCGACCCCCATGTTGAGTATTGTGCTACAGTATGGAATCCATCAACGAAGAAAGACACAGCCAAAATTGAAGGTGTTCAAAGACGTGCAGCACGATTTGTCCTTCAGAGATACCACCATACTGAAAGTGTGTCTGCCATGATCAATGACCTTAAGTGGGATACCCTGGAGAAACGTCGACATGCTGCATGCCTAACCCTACTGTACAAGATTCAACATGGCCTCGTAGCAATAAATCCAGATCAGTTTGTCACACCTATGACTCAGAACAACACCAGGCAATTCCACCCGAATAAATTCAAGCTAATCACTGCCCGTACTGAGCTTTACAAACACTCTTATTTCCCCACGGACAGTTTGCAACATGGTACATACTCCCCTCCAGATATCTTGGTTTCTGCAACAGCAGAAACCTTCCAGGGAGCCCTATTCCCAGAAACACCATTGATGGCTGAAAATTGTTTTTACTTGCACCTTGTACATAATACACCAACTGACTGCACTGCACAAGAGCACCTTGCCAGACATTTCAAACCTTGACGTTATATCCTGACTGATGGATCCTGTCAAGTACCGAAGTAGAAGAAGTAGAAGTACTGCACCCACCGTGGCCGCCCCGGCCGCGTCTTATTTTTTCGTACCACGGCGAGCCCGGATTCCTGTTATTTCATGAATATTCATTACGCAGGGTCGGGGAAAGTCTCGATTCTCTTGAATATTCATGTAATCGAGGTGGGAACTATGCATGCTAGCATGTTGTGCATGTTTGTTGACGCTACTCGCACAAAGTGAGAAGATTTAGTTCACCGAGAATGGTGAGTAATTGATTGAGTGAATTTAGTAATTAATTTTGAAAAAGCTGTAATTCGTGATCTACGGGAATTTCTTTACATTTTGAGACTGTTCTCAACAGATTTTTCGGGAAAAGGCTAGGAAAATATTTCTCTCGAAATTGCACTTTGATTTTCATCGTCGTGAAGTAGTTTGACTGCGGTTTGCCGTCATGTCTCCCTAGTACTCCAGTTAGAGCCCCGGGGTTCCGGCAGGGCCCACCCCGGGGAATTTCGGTGCTCATCTGCATCAAGATAAAACTTTCTAATCAGGTTTTATTCCAAATTTGATCGTCATCGTGAATCTAATTCAACAATCATCGATTGAATTTAAATCTAGATTTAACGTTACACCTTAAAATAATCTATGAAGTATGATTTCTTTA
>JAVYIG010011057.1:0-63778 GCA_035222895.1 Strongylocentrotus droebachiensis
AGCTATGAAACAATGTTTCTTGACTAAAATCGAACTATTAGCTATTCCCGTTTGGAAATTATATATCACAACTACATATTCTGAGATTTTCATGGTCGCAGCTACCATTGTACAGCCATAGACGCTATTTGAAATTTAGCAAAATTTACGGGAGCACCGGTAAATGTTTATATTCAATTTTTCTCGAAAACAGAAGTGTTTTAGGGGCTAATTTTTTTAGTGCTTATTAAACATCCCCAGGGGCATCAAATATATCAAAATTGTAAAGATTCATTTTCCACCAAATTTTCAAAATTTCCCAAAACTTTGTATTACCTTTAAGCAGACCACACTCATATTTATCTGATCATTGTACTATTACAAGTAAATACATGTAGCCCTACTAGATACTTGATACTTTCAAGCTATACTGGATGGGATGTGTTGTGACAGCAGGTGAAGTGCAGACAACAAAAGGGTGTAACAGTTTCTTTATACAGTAAAACAGTGACGTGCAAGTAAAAAAATCATGCTGCTATACCGTGGATCAGATGGAATATGAAGTGAAAGTGACACAATTGTTGTCAATGTGGACCCTGTATTGCATACCTAGGATTTGCCCTTATGGACATGTACATGTACCTCCAACACTTCAGCTGAACCTGGGGTGTTTCACAAAGACTAAGATCGACTTTAAGTTGGATTTAACTATGGCAGGGCCGTTCATGCCACTGGTTGCTCTCATCATTGGTCTCTCAATTGTGATCTTTAGAAACCCAATTTTCTTCAATAATGAACTATCAAAAAAGGTAAATTTGTAGATTTGTGACCACGATTTGTACGTCCCTTGAGAAACCAACGCCAGAATGGTTAGAGGAACTAGTGGCATGAACGGCCTGCCATAGTAAAGTCCAACTAAAAGTCGATCTTACATGTAGTCTTTATGAAACACTCCCCAGGTCGTAGCAATTAGGTTATTACAACGTTCTGTACAGTATTTTGCAATTTCAAGGGTCCTGCATGTAGATTAAAGCCTATAAAGGTTTATTCAGGTATGATGATGCCAAACTGAAGCAGATTTTTTTAAAGAGAACATGAGTGTAATTTGCCCCACATTTCTGCCGGTATATGGTACAGAGCTCAGTGAATTTGTGCAAGTACTTTGTTCCATGCAGCTGCCATTCATTTCCATGGTTAAAAAAAATCTGCAGCTGATTTTTTTTTTTGCGGTTGTGTACAGCACCATATCTGAACAAGCCTTAAATGATTCCTACCCCAATCCGATATTCAAGGAAATGGTTACATCTACATGTACTGTAGGCTTAAAATGGAGATGGGAACATACATTGACTCATAAAGGTTACCGGTAATACACTTTTATTGTGACAATATTACATGTATTCATCAGTTATACACCGCCAAACTGACCCCAGACTGACATTACACGGACTTATTATCGGCCATTGGAGTCAACACAATTATTTTGTTCGGTGTGTAGTTGTTGTGATGTCTGTTTAGTTGCTGTGACTGAGTTTTTAATGTCTCAATTAAAGTGCATTCATTGCCTCCTATGTGTATGTGTTGATGTCTAAATGTACACACATGCATAATTATGCAAAGTACGTGTGCATTGCCTTGTATGGTCGGTATCCAATGGTTTGTGCTGCTCAATTTAAATTGTACCAATCACCAAAACTTGTTTTGCTCTTTAAGACGTAAAGGACTCCATGTTGCTATATACTATATTCAAAATCGGAGTTTCAAGTATTCTATAAACAGTTATAATTTAGATACATTCTCAGTGAACAGTACAACGTCTTGCTGAGTAGACTAGATGTATGCTTAAGCACTCGCATAGAAATGATCTTCCATGGAAACCAATTCTGTGAACCCAATACTATGTGGTGACTTATATCATTGAGACCACAACACCTCTACACCTTTGCTTATACATGCATGGAAGTAGAGAATAACAAAATTGTGTATGCTTGTTTGTAATTAAATGTAAAATTGTGTACCGTAGTCAGTTGATGGTGAATACGATACATGTATGCATAACATGTGGCCATGCAGCTCTGTACTGGGCTAATAATTTGATTAGGATTCAATCAAACAATTTACATTAAAACTGGTACCTGCATATTAGAAGTATAAAACTGAATACTGTAGCATATTTAAGTTAAAAATTATACAAAGATAACATTAGCAAGAAGATGGGGGGGGGGGGGGATAAACAATGTGAATGTACAGTAGATTGCAGAAGAGAATAACATGATCATTATCTGTGCCATTTCATAATATAACCTGAAGCAATAATTGAAATAATTGATGCTCGGTATATGGATTTTTATAACATGCTTATAGTATGCTTATAAATATTGTTATTCATGGAAGTTTAAGCTTCATGTCCTATTTAGTACAGTCTTGAAGTACTAGTAACTTTTTTTTTCATGTGTTAGTAGTAAACCATCAAGGACGTGCCCCTATTTCATTTGTTTTTTCTTCATGGGGTCTGTATGCATGGGTCCTCTGTTTAAATTTTGAAAATCTTTGGGGCCTTTTTGCCCTTTGAATATCTGCCAGGCTCTGACAATCATGGCACTGTACACATATAACTTGGTTGTAGCCGAGCTGCCAAAGTAACTAGCGCTCAAGCATATCAGGTACCCATTTACACCTGGGTGGAGAGTGGCAAATGTAGATTAATATCTTGCCAAAGGACATTAGTGCCGCCGCGGGACTTGAACCCGTACCTTGTGATCTGCAGTCGGGTGACTTATCCACTAGACCACAACTGCTCTACATAGTAAAACTCTCTTGTGCATCAGCGCTGAGTTCATAGAATTGACTTTATTTTGTTTGTCTCTGTGTTTACAGGAGAGTTGCCACATCGTTTGAAGGAAAGTACGGTAGGATACGATACTGGTTAAAGGCTGAGATTGACAAACCATGGGGCTTTAATAGCAAGACCAAGAGAGCATTCACAGTCATTGATCACATCGATATCAATACACCTCAACTTCTGGTGAGTATTATCGTCTCTGATTGTTCAACAAAGTATTGGCAGTAGTTAGACAGGGTTTCCAGCTACCGAAAATCTCTGTGTATAAGACACACTTTTTGAATTGAAAGTCGGGGGTGCGTCTTATACACAGGTACAATTTTTTTTTTTTTTTTTTTTTTCCTTCAAGTTTCAATTTATGCCCTCCACCTGGCAATGTCTCCAGCTCATCGGTGTGTTGACTCACCACTCGGAAACTAGAACAACACTCAAATTTGTCTGTCATCTTGGTTTTGAAAGTATTCTTTCTAATACCGGTATGTAGTTTATACCGGTAATAATAATTCCTCCAATTTTTCTTCTATTACACACGGCGTATCACAAGGTTCTATCCTAGGTCCTCTACTGTTTTTAATTTACATTAATAATCTTACACATTCTTCTAAAAACGACGTTGTTAGTGTTACTTTTATTGTGATAAGTTCACAAGCACAAATCGGCGCCTTCAACTGCACCTCGCAGTTAAATGAAAGTCCTTCCCCGCATGGGTTTTTTAACACGGACCTGGCTTGCTGCCGACAAAAAGAAGAAGATTACTTTTCTATTTCTAGGCCAAAAATATAGGGGTGCGTCTTATACACAAAAATGTTATGGTACATGTACATGTACATCTACTATATGCTGGGAATCACATGGAATATGAGTTACCTTTCATTCCAGTCACTGAAAAAGTTTGGGATAAAAAAAAAAAAAATCACTCAAGTCAGGCAAATAAATGGGAGTTTTAATGACCATAAAGAAAAAAGTAGTCAGTGTGTTATTGTATCGATGAATGGCTTTAGTGGCTTTTTAGTGCAACTGCTGTGCACTGGTAAACATGTCAACCTGGAAATACATAAAGGATTCTAGGGAGAGGAAATACATGCGAAGAGGAGACTGGATAGGAATAAAGGGGTTCTAACTTCTAGGACAATTACCTGTATGTTGAAATGATGCCTTGGAATTTTGAAAATCACTTCAGGTAAAAAGTAGGGGAAAATGATATGCTTGGAACACTGTTTTAAATCGGTCTCCCGATTTTTTAGATTTTTTCCTGATTTTCCCTGATCTTTTTCCTGGTTTTAATTTTTTTTAATTTTTTTTTTTACCCAATTTTTTCCCTTATTTTCTCTATTCTTCCCTTATTTTCTCTATTCTTCCCTATTATTTCCCAATTTTTCTTACTCAAAAGGGGGGGATGTTGTTAGATGCCATTTTTTTCCCTGAATCCTCTTTTTTTTTTTTTACTCAAGGGGGGCGTGGTTGAGAATTTTTTAAAGATTTTTTTAGTGCTCACTATCACCCTGTAAACTGCTTTATTGATGAATGGATACATGTATAATGTGTATTCCATCATCTCATCATCGGTTAAAACCAAAAGGGCATTAACTCTTTATGCCCTTGTAATACTTTCAACAGACAAATGAGACAATATTATAATGGGATGCATGTTAAAGTGTGTTTATAAGATAGTATGAAATGTCTCTACCTGTTACATGAACATATACATGTAGGTAGGAGGAAAATAAATTCTGTTTTATTTTGTTCATAATATTATATACTACTGTGAATATATTGGAGAGATTTCTATGGAAACAGTTTGTTTTATTTTCAGTTTATTATGTAAATGTACATAAAATTTATTAGTTTTCTATTTTTACTAGCTTCATTCTTTTATGAGCAAGAACATTTGATTTGTTGATTGAGATGTGAACTCTCTTTCCACTGACCCGTACTAAAGGAGAATTCAGCATGCAATTTATTGAAACAAAAAACTTGGCAAGCCTTTACTGAAGAAGGGATATATGCTTAATATATTCCAGGCAGTAGAAAACAACCTTCTCAGAAGTCTAGAATGCAAATTGAGATGAACTCAATAATGATTCACCTCTGAGAAGGATTCACTACCATATAACCATCGTGGGTGGGTGGGATTAGGAGAAGCCATCAGTATTCTGCTGTTGTTTGGAGATGAGCTGAAAACTGCGACATCTATTCTTTGCTTCTACAACAAAAACACGTTGAAATCGACCATTGTCAGAGAATTTGCTATAGACTTTGGATTGATTTATGATTTTTTATTTTATTTGGTAATAGTCTAAAAGAAAAGTCAGAAATATGTTCACATTCCTCTTTGATAAGCATACACAAGTGACATTTAGGGAAAAGATGGAGGATGAAAAATACAAATCAGAACAAAAGGATTTAGTCCATGAATTTGAGTGCTTACACTATTTAATGATGACCTACAAGTGTATTAAGTTATTGCTATTCTTAGTTCTTTTACGCAGATAATCAGATAGAATGTGATGATTTTATCTCTTGTTATTAGGATTTTCAGATACACTCATGGTTTTGGATAACTTAAAGTTTGGTTTAAGTTTTAAAACCCAAAGTGATCTCTCTGTTAAAGGTAATAAAAAGTTTTGGGAAATTTTGAAAATTGACTGGATAGTGATTCTTTACAATTTTGATAGATTTGGATGCCCCTGTGGATTGTATTATAAGCACTAGAAAATTTGGCCCCTAAAACACTTCTGCTTTCGAGAAAAATTGAATATAAAAATTTACCGGTGCTCTCAGTAAATTTTGATAAATTTCAAATAGCGCCTACGGCAGTATAATGGTAGCTGCGACCATGAAAATATCAGAATATGTAGTTGTGATATATAATTTTCCAAAGTCATAAAGTCATTAATTTTAGTCAAGAAACATTGTTTTATAGCTTAATTAATATCTTGACCTTGAGAGGGAGCTATACAACATAACAAGTTTATTATTTACAATTTCATAACTTTAGACTTGATTTCAACCGCGACAACGATCCCTGAATATTGTAGGATCGCATATGCTTCCAATATGTATTTGAACCAAATTCATGACTCTATACCAAAACTTTGTATTACAAAAAATAAAAGGGGGGGGGGGGGGTTGTAGTTCTTGACATCTCTAATTCTGAGGTGTCAAGGTGGTTTCGGTGCTGTATGAACCCTCTGCTCATCTTTGTTAGTGGGTCGAATACTTAAAAATAAAGCTTTGAGGTTTCACAAATTTAAAGTTTGAAATTACATTAATAGCGACATGGAAACATGGGTCATAATTCTCAAGTGAGCGTACAAGAAATGAATCCTTAATTGGCATCAAGAATGAGAAGTATGAATGTGATTAAAACGTCCTCTGTACATACTAGCTTTTGAGTACTTTTATAATTTGAATGATGATGATACTATGTTAAATTCTTGCACCTGCATACATAATGTGAAGTTTACCGGTAATGTAATTCACTGGTTTCTTTCTTCTTACAGGCTCCACAGACAGGTTTTCAAGAAAGACTGTATGCTGTGGACTGTGTGTGGCTGGTAATATCAGCATGTCAATCAAGACTGATCGCAAAGGATACTGTCCAGGTAGCACTCTTTTTTAAATGTCCTTTTCTTGTTTCTTTCTTTCAATGGACATGAAATAACAAGTTGGGAATGGTATGTAAAGGCACTGTTTAAGAATGTAAAATCTGAGATGCATTGCCCTACGTGTTATCAGGTGTCCTGTGATGTTGTAATATTGAAGCCCTATAAAAGTTGCGCTTCAAAATGATCGTGAAGTGCCTCAAAAAGTAAAAATCTTTGAGTGACAGGTGTTACCATACTCATTTTCCCCAATAGACTGTAGTCCAACCATAAATATTTGATATTCAGACGGGCAATCGGCATGTAAATGTCATGGAATTCCTGACTGAACTAAGTTAGACTGAATTAAAGTTTTATAATTATGATTGCAGCATGAGCTAAATCCAGGAATTTGTTTAGAATCTGAGAAAAAGATACCTAATACCTTTAATGGTGAAAAGGGTGTATTGAATATGTATTGTAGATGTTATTTTAGTGTTCAGGAAATCTTTAGATATTAAAGATTATTCTGGATCAGGGGCGATTGTCCCCAAGATAATGAACAACTAATGATCACCCCGAGCAGGATTTGGCTGTGGACACTTACATATACATGTCCCCACAGGACATCTACATCCCTGTGCCTCTTAATAATTCCCTCATTTCCCTCAGTCAACTAGAAAGGGACAACAAAAAGGAGTAAATTGGGGTGTGCATGTAGTTGTCTGGGTGATCTGATGGAGGATGAGGGGAGGGAGGGTATTTACCTGGGATTTATGGTCCCAGGAAGAAGTTGTCCTGAGGACAGGGACCTCACCTGTTTCACAAAACCTTGTTTCAAAGACAAATTACACAAATTAGTGACAATTCTGTTGATAACCAACCAGATGCAACGATTTCAGTAGCTTATAACAAAGACTGTCATTTGTCACTGATGACAAGTTTGTGAAAACAGGGCTCTGGTGTGTTAAGGCCTTGCGGTAGGTGTCCTAGGATCAGTGTTTTGAGGGGCGTTATAGTCAGAATGTCATCATGTTCTAATTTCATGGATTGTATGAAAATACAAGTAAAAGTGATGAGTTTATCCAGCTCAACCTACAATCTGCACTATATATGTATTTATGACAAATAAGAGAGCAAAGATGGCCGAAATACTTGAGAGATAAGACAGAAAGTTTATCTGCTCATCTCAATTCTTGAATCCTTGCAGGAGAATCCATCGCCATATCAGCTGAGTTTCAAAACGGTTCTGCCCGGCGCATCAAACCTCGTGCTACTCTTTACCAAAGGACCACATTCTTTGCAGATGGGAAGTCAAGATCTGTACGCAACGCTGTAGCTGGTCTGCAGGGAATACCATTCGGGGCAGGAGGACCGAAAACTGGACCAATAAACTCTTGAAAATCCGCCAATCACACCTACGTTAACAAATTGTGGCATAATAAAGCTGGAGTATTTCCTTACGGTAAGCAGAGTATATAGTACAGTAGCTCGGAACACAAACCGGTCTTAAACTCATCAGACTGAAGGCCTTGCGCTGAGCTAAACATAAACTAGAAACAAAAATCTTGACAACCTGTTAACAGACGCCTGGTGGGAAAACAAAGTATTGCAAAAGATTATCATTATTCATTTATTTATTTATTTATATATTTATTTATTTGAACATATTTCATCAGGATAACAAGATCAGAAAGGACTGGTTTTATCCTGGTCCTGAATATTAAAAGCTTACACTAAAACATCAAAACAAAATAATCATACATACATGTATATAATGAGAATTGTTAAAATACTCATGAAATCATGATAAAAATATTTAGTGACCATAATCTTGAGTAAAACCAAGTAAAAAATACATGATATTTAATTAAATATATAAAAACACAATAATGGAATCAAGTAATCAACTAATCTATTAGAATCAAAACTCTATCACACTACAAAATGAACTTATATCATGAAGTACCAAATTAAACTTAAAGCAAAAATAGCAAAAGCAACAATGATATTATTCATAATTTGCTGAAATAGGTTTTCTTATACATGTTTTTAAAACAGTCGATGGATTGTGCATTTTGTAGGTTAGAGGGTAAATTATTCCATACTTGCCGCCTTCGTAACGTAAACTATTCTTGAAAATTTCAATATTAGGCTTGGGAAGGACAACACTCATTGAGTTAGCCAATCTCGTATTCATTGGATGCCGTTCAGAAACCATGTCAATAGCATTGCACAAACGTAATGGAGCGTAGCCATGGATACATTTATACATTATACAAGCAAGAAAAAAGTTATGTCTATCTTCTAAAACCTGCCATTTCAATCTTTTAACAATATCAAGACCACTTTCAAAATTCCACTCAACTATCCTTGCTGCTCTTTTTTGTAATCTAAAAAGTGATTTTTTTTTCTTGTTTAATTTTATTTCTATCCAAAGATATGTTTAAATCCTGAATAGTTTTGTGAGTTGCGTTTTAATAACATACTGTAAGTTTTTTTCAGTATCAACTTTTAGTTATTTCTTTTATACCACTTACTAATTTCGTCTAGATCAGCCTGCAGCTTATCCCTAATAACTTTGATATTCTTATCAGAAATATATATAACAACGTCATCAGCATATATATTGCATGAACATGATCTTGAAATTCATTTATATCATTAATAAAAACAAGAAAAAGTAATGGACCCAGTGCACTGCCTGGGGTATTCCAATAGACAGACTCTTAAATTAGACAATTTCTCATGACAATAAACAGTTTGTTTTCTACCAGACAAGTAGTTTGAAAACCATATCAACTCATTAAGAATCTTTATCTTAGAGAAATGTCCTCGTCTAAATATATTTGGATCTGTCTTGAATATTATAATAAACTGTTGCAGTTGAATGAAACTAAACCCTCTACGGCACGGATGGCCAACCTTTTAAAGGTAAAGACCAGTAATGGTCATGTGATTGCATTGTGAAAGAAACGTTGTGGAATCGATCAGAAAGGTTGATCATCTAGCATCTAGCATTCTGCAAGGTTCTGGAATCATCAAAATGATAAGAAATTTGGCCCATTCTTCGTAAAGTTACAAGCACTATACACAGAAAGATGTATATGGGACTACCCTATCTCTCTCACCAGACCATGAGAGAAATAAATTTACCAAATATATGAATTAGTAGGCGGTTTCCCGGCAAATTTTTTATCATCATGTATTAGTCAAAACATATTCTTTCACATGATTGGTAATGAGAGCTTCCATTTCATTTTTGAAATTGGGGCGTTGCCAATACTGGTCTTTACCTTTAAAGCTCCCGGGCCACAGCTAACACTTGCATAACTGGGCGGGCAATAGGTAGTCTTCTCCCCCCCCCCCCCCCCCCCCAAAAAAAAACACTCGTGCAATACGTGTACACACCTGCAATTTTGCAAAAACAAACAAGCATACAACAAAATCAGTGAAGAAAAAAATCTCATTGAACGCGGTGCATGTAAAGGAAGGGGACTATCCAGTTTACCATTAAGATTCATGAGAAAATTCAATGGCATGAGAAAAGGGCTGTAAGTTTCAAGACAAGTATGACATTTCAACATATTTCTCGATTCACAACATTAATTTGTATATGTACAAACTGAAATTAACACAGCGAGAGTGATGTTAATGCCGGAGGGGGTTACTCAGAGTTGGTTTGGATGGGGGGGGGGGGGGGGGGGGGTGCCGCTCAAGCCTCGAAACCCCTACCCATTTTTAGGGGTCATTTTTCTCAAAAAAAGACAAATTTTCCACAATTTTCAGGTGTTTTTTTTTGGATGTTTTTCAGTGAACAAAAAATCTCATTGAACGCCGTGCATGTAAAGGAAGGGGACTATCCAGTGTACGATTAAGATTTATGAGAAAATTCAACGGCGGGAGAAAAGGGCTGTAAGTTTCAAGACAAGTATGACATTTCAAACATATTTCTTGATTCACAACATTAATTTGTATATGTACAAACTGAAATTAACACGGCGAGAGTGATGTTAATGCCCGGGGTTACTTAAAGTTGGTTTGGAAGGGGGGGGGGGGGGGATGCCGCTCAAGCCTCGAAACCCCTACCCATTTTTAGGGGTCATTTTTCTCAAAAATGTTAAAGTTAAAGTGTTAAAGTGTTTGCATGGCAAACCCCCGAAAATTTTGAAGAAACTGACCCATTTTTAATGGTATTTTTGTTATGTCCTAATATGTGAGTACCCCCCCCCCCCCGGGTGTTAATGTCTTTAATGTAATGTAATGTGAGGAAATTTGAGGAATTTTGTATCAACCACGTATTGATTCAATATGTTGTGAATGATCGGAACAAATTATGGAAATAGAGATAGCTGTTTGTAAATGTTTTACCCTATTTCATTGCTGCTATGCGGGCCGCATTTCATTTATGAGCTATTTTTATTATCACTTCTTCAATGCTCCGCGGGTTGGCCACCCTTGCTCTACGGAATAGAATAGACATGTATGGATTCTGGAGCATCTACAAGTACCTGTAATAGCTTGCTTTCTTTTACTGATACATGTATATCTAAAATGTGAATTTTAACGGCCCCAAAGAAGAAAGTAGTCAGTATATTATGTTTTGTCATTGTAGTAATGAATAGTTCTGATGGCTTTTTAGTGCAACTACTGTTCACTGGCAACATGCCAACACAGAAATAAGTTGAAATGATGATCTTGGAACATTGAAACTTATATCGGGGGAAAATGATATGCTGGGAACACTGTTGAACTGCTTTATTGACGTTTTCCATAATCTCATCATCTGTTGAGAGCCAGAAGGGCATTAACTCTTTATGCCCTAGTATTACTCTCAACAGACAAATGAGACAATATTATGAATGGATACATGTATAATGTGTATTCCATAATCTCATCATCTGTTAAGAACCAAAAGGGCATTAACTCTGTATGCCCTTGTAATACTCTCAACAGACAACAGACAATATTATTACATTTCCTTCTATTAATAAAATGAGTTAAACCATTAAGATTAAATCATTCAATATTTAGATACAAAGAATGTCATAATAAATATTATTGCCAACCCTACACAGTTCTAATTACCAAATGGAATGTTGTGCCATACGTAGTCGCTGACACTTAATAGAGTTTACACCATTTGTGATTCCTCCACAGATATGTCTAGATATCACAGGAGCTATGAACCTCTATCTTCATCTATCTATTGTGGTTGGAACCGTACCCCTCAGAGCCCCGCCCTATACCCCGTTTGATGTCTTAGGGGTAGGAAGCAGTGGTATAGAAGTGTCCTATCCCGGTATCTACCCTTCACCACCCCTCTCAGAAGGAGAAGGTATGAAAGTTCATTTCTAGATCTCAAATGAATTGTTTATATTAGCCAATAGGTTATTTTCGTAATGTAACCAAATTTAATGCATACGTCTTTGTGAAGTCCCTCAATACAAATAATTTCTTTCACCTGTATAGAATAATTGTTTGTCAGTCGTCACAATCTTTATGGCTTGCCCTACCTAGCAACACTTTATGCAATTTGCATTCTGACCGTTGAAATGCAATTATTTTTAAAAGTCTTAAAAGGTGAATGAAACAATTTGTATTGAGGCATTTCATAAAGACGTATGCATTAAATTTGGTTAGTTTTTACAAAAATGGCATATTAGTGAAATTGCTGTTCTAATCACAAGTCTTCAGGAATACCAAGTCAATGGTCCTAGTTGTCTTCAAAAGATGTATGTTGGTTCAGAATCAACCGCAATTACTGCAGTTAACCACAAAATGATGATTGCCTGGTTGTTATGGGAAGAGTTGTGATTGATCATATATCTGTAAAGCGCTTTAAATAGAGACATCGTTGATGCATTAAGTGCTCTATAAAAGCGGAATATTATTATTATCAGCAAAAGTCATTTTCTTTTGGGGGTAGGGAGCAGGCAAACAAAGGTCATTAGAAAGATATCCAAGAAACTTTTAGAGGGACACTTGTTTATCTCTAAATGTCACGCACATGTGTGTCTTTCTTCAGGGAATAGAGGGTCATTATTTGAACCATCTTTCCACAGTTTCTAAACTTCTTTAAAATGTGAGGCTTCAATCTGATTGAGACTGGTTAAAACCTTTGTCGATGAAAGTGATAGGTTTATGTATGTGATTGATCAAGTACATTTTATCTATCATACAGCACCCCCAAGCTATGCAGAATGTGTGTTTGGAGGAGTGGATATACGAGATGATGAACCAGGAGATGCAGAGATGACTGGGGATCCCATGTTCACTCCTATGTATACCTATGTCTCTAACTATGAATTCAGGCAACCACCACCACCTTATTCATTAGTAAGTATTCAAATCTCTCTATTAAGCTATAAATTTAGACAACCACCACCCCACCATGTTATTCATTAGTAAGTATTCAAATCTCTATGAATTTAGGCAACCACCACCACCTTATTCATTAGTAAGTTTTTAACCTCTTAACTATGAATTAGGGCAACAACCACAACCTAATTCATTAGTAAGTATTCAATCCCTAAACTTTGAATTCAGGCAACCACCACAATGTTTTTGATTAGTAAGTTAATAATCTCTTAACTATGAATTCTGGCAACCAACACCACCTTATTCATTAGTAAATATAAAATCTCTAACCATGAATTCAGAAAACCAACACCACCTTATTCATTAGTAAGTATCAAATCTCTCTAACTATGATTACTGGCAACCACCCCCACCTTATTCATAAGTAGGTATGTAGTCTCTTACTATAAATTTGGGCAACCAACATCACCTTATTCATTAGTAAGTATCAAATCCCTTACCTATGGTTTCTGGCAACCACCACAACCTTATTCATTAGTGGTTATGTAGTCTCTAACTATGAATTAAGACAACCATCATCACCTTATTCATTAGTAAGTATCAAACCCCTTAACTATGAATTGTGGCAACCACTACCCCTTATAAATAGTAAGTATTGTAATCTCTAACTATGAATTTAGACAACCATCAGCACCTTGTTCATTAGTAAGTATCAAACCCCTTAACTATGAATTCTTTCAACCACCCCCACCTTATTCATTAGGAAGTATGTAGTCTCTAACTATGAATTCTGGCAACCACCGCAACCTTATTCATTAGTAAGTATTCAATCTCTTAACTATGAATTTAGGCAACCACCTCAACCTTATTCATTAGTAAGTTTTCAATCCCTCAACTAGGAATTTGAGTAACCACCGCAACGTTTTCTATTCATAAGTTTTTAACTGCGACATTCTTAATGCGCATATCAATGTCCTTGCCTTATGAAACTTTGTGCATATCATAGCACCTTAACTTGTACGGATGTGCACAACTTAGTCGTGCTTTATCACTTTTAGTAATGGTTTATCACATTTTGATGGGAACTTCTTGTCATGTTAGATGTGGTAGGAATGAATGCTGCATGGTGACGTGGTGTCAGTTGACCAATTAGATTGCCTACATTTTTTAACCCATTTAGTAAATCTAGTTGTCTACTCTCAACTCTGGACAGCTTGAATAATGGTTAGGATTTTTCAGTTTCAGCTCAAAGTAAAAGAATGTTGCTATATGTAAATTTTCAGATTATAGTTGGTGACTGAAGGTGATATGACTCAAATTTAAGCAGCTCGCAAAAAAGCTAAACGATAAGGAAAGTAGTCATTGAAATATGGTTTCCTGCTTTCATAGCAGTTTCCTGTACAGGAAATAGTGTCATTTGTTAATATTGAATCATGAGGGGAAACAAATACAATACATACGCTACAGCATTAAAGTTGAGTAAATACATCATTATAGTAGCAAAATGGCATATCAATAGAACTCCTAGAAACAGAAATGGAACTTTCTGATAATATTTTAAGCATTAACATAAGGATTGTCAAATTTCATCATATATCACTGTAGATGATAAATCTCTGCCCTTAAACCTGTAGTCTGTGAAAGGAAAGGATAAGATCAACTTTGATGATTTAAAGTCTTATATATTTTGTTTTTTCTTCAGACGGATCCTAATGGCCATGGCGAAGAAACGACCAGACAGCCGTCACTATGTGAAGGAGTCTCCTAGAGCTGTGCCTGATCAGTGTTTCCGTGGTAACGTCACCTTTATGATTGTCTGGTAGATAAACATATATTTGGACCATCTCCTAACCAAGATCAGGCTGCCATCATCTGCAAGTTTGTACCAATGGTGTACCAAAGGCATATTGCCACAACTTTTTCAGGATTATATTAGCTCTCTCTGTTTCTGTCTCTTCTTTTGCTTCTAAGTGAAATGTTCATCACTCTTGATTTACCATATCCGCTCAGGTATTTGGGAGATTGTAACAGGCAAGACTCAACAGCTTAGCATTGGTCAACTAATTATTCAGCAAACTACTAAGTGACATTGAAATAAAAGGATTTGATAAGAATCGTGTAAATGGTGCCAGCATAATAGGAGAATATGAACTTAATTTTTTTTGTAAATAAGAAAATACATGTAGGCCTAACAAATTTATTCAAAGTGAAACTACCGGTATATTGTTTTCTATATCCAATCTTATGCTTATTGGCAAAAGAGAAGGACAGAGAGATGGAGAGAGAGATTGAGAATCCTTATTTCCTGCATGAGCAGAGCCAGAAGACACTTAGGGTGTATTTTTTCATCCACTACAGACGAGTCCTTTTAAGCAGCATTGGTGAGAAAGTATGGTATCTGGAGACATCGATGTATGTATAATGTCTAGCTTTAGTAACAGTATCTGAATATTGTCATCATGATAATAAGGTATGAATAAATCAATGTTTTTTTCGTGAGACACAAAAGGGACCAACATTTTCATGTACAGTTTTTACACAAAATTGCTTGATTTTGGTGTTTTGTCTTTTTGAGGTTTTGATGTGTCGTCATCCAGTCTTGATACTTTCACAACAGATTTATGAGCAAATTGCTTCAGGTGCAATGACTACTTGCTTATTCAATCTAGCCTTTAGTTAGTGATGATTGCAACATGATTGCATGATGATTGCATCTTGATAGCTTCGTGATTGCATGATGATTGCATCTTGATTGCATCTTGATTGCATCATGAATGTTCACAATAACGTTGACTTGAAGGATATCCAATCAAAACAATAAAGCACACTGTGCACTGTATGACCTGACTACGATCCAATTTTTGAAGAATTTGCAAAAGCATTTGATATATTCGGCCATGTAAAATCTTAAAAATGAAAAGGGATTTATAAGAAGTCTCATGTGACTGGCAAACTGGTCATAATGACATTGCTAATTCTATGACACTTTATTTATTGGGGGTTGGGGGGCTGGTGTCATCATGTATACAGAATGTAATAAACGTTGATATTTTTGTTTCCTGTTTTTCTAAAATGCCTGTTCAATGTCCACAAGGTGTGGTGGAACAAAAAGAAAAATATTATAAATAAGAAGAGAATTTTGTAGGTGTGTACATATGAATTGTAAGACTACAGCATGATCTTTCTAAGTGTATATGAATACTGTTGATGTGTTTTGGATGTGTAATTAAGAATTTCATGCCATCGATCATGTAGATATAGTAATGACACTTGATAATGATTCACTTGCATGCTGCTGTATAGTTAATCAGCATTTTACAGCAAAGAATTTCTAATCCTATGGATTGTGTGAATGGAAAGAAAATATCTCAATACCTAAACAATCTAGATTGGAACCAAGTAACCAGGGATAATAACATTATAAAGTAAAACATTGACATAAAGCGCTATATTATTCCATGTTATTGTAAGATAGTAATTTGATTTAATGAAGTAATATTAGATTTGCCCATACTACATAGAGTCATAGACATAGTCTAGCAAGGGTTGCTGGATTTCCATTTACCATATCGATCACTTGGAGCCAGAAGGGCCATGTACTTTTACACAAAGAGTTAATACCCTTCTGGCTTGTAACAGATGATATGTGAGGAATCTGTGTGTTTGATGCTACCATTATGTTTTCTGACGTTATCCTTTGCATGTTAACTGTTTAATTTCTTGCCTATATCACCTACACGTTACACAGTGACCAAAGTGGCCATGTTATAACACACCTTGATATTATGCTATATATATGTATGTGTTTCATTAGTCCACCAATAGTAGACTCTAGATGTGCAATAGTTCGGGCTGTGGTAAAAAAAAAAGTGCTAAATGCTGTTCTCTGGTGCATGCAGTATTCATGGTTTTGCATGGTTTCCATTTTCTAATCTCTATTTAATAACTAATAGCGGTGTATGTATTGATGTTAAGTGTAGATGCTTAGATATCCTTTCAACAGATGAATTCCAACATTGTGTTTTTCATCTGAGAAAAAATTGCTTAGATTGAACGCAAGCTGGGCTTAATGCAAGCAAACATTTATATTTATTTTTTAGTAATTTGAATATAAGAAAAATATTTTCAATGTAAAGCACTTAAAAAAGGTAGTACTAAGTGCTGAACAAATGTGACTATTATTAGTAGTATTAGTAGTAGTAGTAAAAGTAGTAGTATTATTTATTATTATGCGATATATAACCTTTTTGTACTATTTTGTATACATGTGTAATATACAGCAGCAATCTATTGTTTCTACATTTATAACAGCTTCTGAATGAAATCTGAAATGCATGTTGATTCTTTCCACAGAGCATGATAATGTAGGGTGTGTAAATGTGTAGCTACCATTTTCAATTGTTGATGTTGTGAGTATTCTGTTTGTATGCAGGACACTCTTTCCCTGCATTGATAATTTAAGAGGTAGAGTTATTATGTAATGAAATTGTAAGGTTCTGAAGGGGGGGGGACGGTAAAGGCTAAAGGAATCCTGACATAAAGGCATGAGTGTAGCAGTCCACTCGAGCCTTGAACCCATATTTTCTTGGTTTTGGCCTTTGCCTTGGACTGAATGACGTATATTCAAACCCATGAAAAGTAATATTTTGCAGGGGGGGGGGGGGGGGGGTGCATGGTATAATTGCATTGATGACTAGTAGAGGAGAAGAAGGGGGTTAGAGGGAGAGGGGGTAGGGGGCTGTAGGAGGAAGAGTGTAATTTCCAAATGTACCAGTAGAAGCATCAGTTGATACCCACTTAATAGTGTTGATACACATACTGAAATGCCTCATAGAAATAAAATGGAGATAGTATCACTTGCTTTTATTAACAGCTGTAATCAATGGTGACTTACTGCTCTAACTGGAATGAGATCCAGGTCCTGAACACATAGCTTTGCAATTGATCGTACAATGATCTTTGCGATTGATTGCATTGACCCATGTGCAATCAATAGTAAAAATCAAATGTACAATCAATTGCCAAGCTTTGTGTTATAAAGCCCAGGTTTGCCTCTTTATTTGTTTATTTATTGTTGATAAGGTTGGCTCTTTGTTTCTATGTTTGTATTATGTATGTACTTCACACCAATACATGCATATCTTTTAATGTATTAAAGATTATGTCCAGTCATAGACATAGTTTTAATATCACATAATGTGTTAACATAAATGAGCATGTAAAAATCTACAGTAGGCCTTCGTAGTAGGATTATTTGTATATTCGAAAATATATTGTAACAATGTCATTTTGTATGGTTGTTTATTGCACATTTTTGTTTGCATGTTTAATATAGTTGATATAGTTGATTTATAAATGCTTCATGTTACCTTTCAAAAGGGTCTTTCTCAAGTAAGGCTGAATGTGGATGATATTTGTATGGGTGTTACACCCAGACTGTATTTGTAAAACCATGCATGAGTAAGGGTTTGTTTCAACATCTGTTCTTCATCATCTTCACATGTATAGGATGATAAACTTTCTCTGTCGTTTTATGCATTGAAGTTGTCCTAATGGTTAGATCAGTGAAATGTTGTCAAAAAACATCAGATAGTTCTTCTTTCTTAAAAAGTAGCATAGCAGCTTACAAATCATCCCTATTTTCACGAAGTGACGGTAGTGAGGAAAATCGTTACGCAAATTCTATGCGATTTTCCTCATTACCGTCACTTCGTGAAAATAGGGACAAAATGATGCTTCACTAAGAAATTTCAAAGAAAACCTAACTTAAATTTTCAAATCACATGCGTGTTTAGATGATTGACTTAACTTTTGCACAGGAACAAAACTACTGACTGATAAAGGGATGAGTACAATTAAGAGGAGAAGCAAGGGGTTTTTGCATAGAAATTTAATTTCTAGGTGTATTTAGGGGTTTTGTGTATGCATTGTATCCATTTGAATTGTACATTAGATAAAGATTTATTCAATGCAATCATGTGCACGTATTCAGACATAATTATGAACCATTTTTTTCTCAGTTGCAAACTTGCAATTACCGGTAGTTAAAATGCATTGAATAGTTCTTTGTCAGTTGCTACACGTGTTTGAATCTTTGTTTTTTTAATTGCTGTAATATAGCATTCATTGAAGAAGATGAAAAACAATGTATGTGTTGTAATGCAGAATCTATTGAATGTTAAGAAGAATTCATGAAAGAAGTTAAATCTCGTATACTAGCATTTTTTTAGTCCCTTGTCTTTGTCAGCTTGAGTGAGATTTTTTTTTTTTTTTTTTTTTTTTTTTAGGGGGGGGGGGGGGTACAGTTCAAATCTCTTTTAATGGCCACCTCTCTATTAAAGGCCACCTGTGTATAGTGGCCATGTATTTTTTCACCCTCAAAAAAGAAATGGAGAACCTGTCTCTTTTTGTCTCCATTTGCCTGCAGTAGCCATTTTGGGTTTCCATTGGATGACCTTTGTAGACAGGTTTGACTATAGTATCATTTTTCCTAAATACAACCTGTTGATCTACGCATGATATACTATCCACGACAACCAGCAATAATACAGTACTTTGAGAGTTCTCATGCCATGCATGATTGATGTCTTGGCTTACCAAAGAGGGCAAGTGCAGGGCAGTATAATGATGACTTTCATACCAAGTTGGTTGGTTGGTTGGTTGTAGTAATATTTACACGGTCGACATACAGTCAAACCTGTCCATTAAGGTCACCCACAAGAAATAGAAAATAGCCACTGTAGACAGATGGCCTCTCTAGACAGGTTCTACAACACATGTATTTCTAGAGAGTGAAAAACACATGACAGCTATCAGGTGGCCTTTATAGAGAGGTAGGCACTAAGAGAGATTTGATATACTGAATGGTCGACATGCTTCATATGTTGAGAGCCAGTAGGGCGTTAGCTCAGTGTTAATGATACAAGTTAATACCCTCTGACTCTAAGCAGACAATATTTAAAAGTGGGGAGGAGAGGGGGTGATCATGTTTATTTATAATGGGTCTCTGAGTCCAATGAGAGATGGATAAAAGTTACTTGTAAGTTTCCATCATAATTATGAAATGATACTGGTCACTGAGCTTGGAGCGCTGACGGTACCAAGCTGATGGCTGTTGGTTGATTGTGTTACCGTCATTAATGTTGTCAGTGTGTTAGTGATAGAGCATTCAGTCAGATCAAGTGAGCTTTGAATGCCAATAATAATGTAAATCATATCGTTTTTGGTTTTGTTTTTCATGGAGTAAACTGATGGCTGGTCCACTTGACTGCTCTATCTCTCTCAGTTAAGTTTTGATTATCAGCCTGGCTTTCAGGCAAAATAAACAATTTTCCAACCTTAAAGTGAAAATGATAATCATCTCTCAGGTAACATTACTCATTGGAGGTGGTAGTTAATTATTTTTGAAACATTGGAACTAGATTCTCAATTTGTGATAGACTGACAGCATAGATGTTTACCCTAGACATTTTTGAAAGTTATTTTCTTTTCATGTGGATGAAGTGGAAAATAATAATATGACTCCCCTGGGAGCCAGGCTAATGATGAAGCACATAGGTGTAAATAGACGTTTTCATGTGAATTCATTTATTCTGAGCATAGTATCTGTGATGTTTTCTCGTATTGAGTGATTTGTGGATTGGTGTTTGTGAATTTTGACATTTGTGCAATAAAAATATTGTAAAAATAACCAGCATACAAATTGTATTTGTATCAGTTATTGTTTTATGTTTTATTATTTATATTTTACATTATGGCCACTGTACGACATTTAACCATTACCTATTTATTCCATATGACATTATTATAAGACATTTTGGGCGACGCAAGAAAATTATAAAATGAGCAGATACAGTACAGGAAGACATACAAACGAACAAACCAACAAACACAATCAAACTAGCATGGATTTAGTAAGTCATAAACATTTCTTAAATTTTGAAACAAAGAAAAGCAAAAGTCAATTTTATATTTGGATACCCTCAAATTTGTACCGCAGCACATCTATTTATGTTTTCATCTCTACGAATTCTGTGCATTTGATTTGGAAATAAATCGTCCGCGAAATAGAAGTATTGGTCACTCAGTATACGCTTGGAATTCAAGGTTACAATGACATCTTTCTGATTTGGAGAAAATACAAAATTAAGTCAAGCGTAATATGTCATGCTGTTAGGAAGGGAAAAAAGAGTAGAACATTTAGCATTTAGTAAAACGAGAGAGATAGAGGGGGAGGGGAGGGGGGGGGGGGGTTACGGGGCAAATAACATAATTTCATTCAGCCTGCATCTGGCTTAACCCTCCCCCCCCCCCTTTTCAGCCTAAACAAATCAACATCCCTATCTAAACGCTGCTATAGGTCAGAAAATTAAAATATTATTTAGATAGCTGACATATTCATGGAGAGGTGGAATACCAGGTCCTCATATAATTCGAGCAGAGTCGTTTTTCAAACAGTTACCAGCAATTAAGACAGACACAAAATCAATATCGTTCACTCATCTGTGATGATCAAATGACGCACATCCTATAGTAACGATAAACTAGAATCATGCATCTAATGGTGACAGCCATGTAACTTAAAGATACTATGTCCCTTGCAACCAACATCAAATTCTGTAAAAACTTTGCAGGAATTATGAATATATAATGTTTGTCCTATCTGTGAAATTTAAACGTTAGCAGTGTCCTAATATTCAAATTATGCATTGGTTTACTTACCGTTTACTTGCTAGACTTCACTGTCAGACACTATTGAGTGACTGACTGGCTTTTCTTCTTCTTTGAAAATAACATACATAAAATGAGCTGTAAAGGGTACATGGGCATTTGTCTACATCAATAACCCACTTCTTTAATGCCAAAATTAAACTGATTGACTATTTGTGCAGCACAAAACGTACGACCATTCGGTACAATGGTCTAAAAATCAGATTATTACTTACTGACTTGGTAGCACTTAAGTCGATTTGACAACTAATAGTCGTTATTTTCCCACTTAAAGACATTTTCAAGCCCCCCCCCCCTTAAAAAAAAAAAAGTTCTAAATTAGTATTATCTTTCAAATGCCGTTGGAATTTAACCTTTTCATTTGTTGGGCCTTCAAATGGGAGGATAGTACCTTTAATAAGCAGAAGTCTACCAAAATAGCCGGACTTTCTAAGAACACCGTATGTTAAGCGGATACTGTAGTAGACTGAACAACACAACTAGGAAATACCATAAAAGGCATAGAATGTCAGGTTCTCATGTGCCGTCATTCTTGTGCAGTGTTGTGAATCCCTCATCGAGGAATGAATAATATTAGTAATGGAAATACAATCAAACCTGTCTATAACGACCGCCCCAAGGAAACACAAAAAGTGGTCTTTGTATATACAGATGGGCTTTGTAGACAGCTCCCTTTAGTACATGTTTCAATGAGAAACCATGTTCAAGGGAAATAAGCAGGTTTCAATGTATAACCCATAATCAACGTGTGTTCGTTTGTACCCATGCATAATAAAAGCGATTACATGAATATTATTGTCTGTAATTAAAAAAAATATATATTTGGTTTAGATCAGTAGGCTCATACACATACACAGAGTGTTCCCTCCAAAATTAAACAACCTACCAGAAAAGGAAATCAAGTCGATATAGGGTACCATGCATTTTACTCATATATATCAAGTTTCAGTATCATGTCCCAAATATATTGGTACACGATAAGTTACACGCGTAACCTCGTCTCATTACCTAGCAGCATCTATAGCGGGGCAGTAACCTTATGACGACCATGCACTTGCCTTTATTTATAATTGTGCAATGCATCAAACTATTTGCCGTTAAAAATGAAGAACTTTTGAATATACCATTTTATAAAATATTCAGAAGTTCAAGTATAAAATGCATTATTAATGCCTTATATGAATTGCATTGCTCAATTAAATGTGTAAGTGATCTGAATTTGTATAATGACTATTATCATTTTCCGTCGTATATGTTACAGGATATCTTTTTAAAGACTTCTTCCGTCATAATTTTTTAAAAGCCGGACCCGTAAAATATAGCATTTTTCTTGAAAGGGCATCCGAACAAATATTGGGGAAATAGAGAGGCTATAGATAAAGAAATATGAGACGGGTAGGCATACATTAAAACGTTTCATATCGATGGATTTTTTCTTTCTTTCTTTCTTTCTTTTCATCATGCAACTAAATATAAACCTACTCGCCACTTGCTTGCACTCTAATTACATTGGTGATGTTCAGGTGATCAAAGAAAGTCATTTCTTTGTATGAAACTCACGTTTTTCCCAACGTGTACTTTTTTGTTATGTTTCTTCGTTCATTTGAAGGCTATATCATGTGACCTATTTTTTTCTAACTATTACAATCACAAAATAATATCCCCTCGATGAATTTTGAATCGCAATATAATTGATCTGGTCAACTTATGAACAATGCATGCTTATTCTTTAAAATTCTTAACACAAAATATATAATTGTTAATATCTGCCATATTGAATTGCATCTCCACTGATACACAGAACAAAGATGCCAATGGTTTAGAAAGCTTCAATCGCGCCCGTCAGAATTTGAATTATGCTGACCTGTATACGCAGCGCGTGCTACGAAGCCTTTTAAATTTCACTCCCTGCCAATGCTATGAAGCCTATTAAATTTCACTCCCTGCCATCCAGCTTTTATTAATACTCTGTTGATGTTTGCCCATTGTCTGGTATAACATACCAGTTTATTGTCAATATATGCACCGTAAAAAAGCTAATTAATTGTTTCAAAGTACAGTACAACACATCTCCCATTATTTTATGTTTTAAATTTTGATATGTATTAGTGAGACAAGTCCACCCTCATTAATAGGCTGGTAATAATGAAAGCAGAAAAAACGAGTTAGTGAAAGTTTGAGCAATATCCAATTAATAGTAGGAAAGTTAAGAATAAGCCAGTTCATGGTTGCAGTCTGAGCATGAGCAGATAAAAGATAAAGGTCATTGCAGAACAAATTGTGAAATACACGGAGATTTACGTGCTCATGAAAGTTATGTAGTCATTATTCATTTTATGCACAAGCAGAGCACTCCATGATACACAGGTGGAATTATTCTTTGAAATGGGGAAACAAAGGCTAAGCATGTAGCATCTCCATCGCTGTAAGATTGATTATTTCAAAATGTACAAAGTGAGACCTCTTCATGTTTTGAAGATCTGTGGATATTCGGGGTCATTGCAGTAATGTGCCAACCGTGTGAACTGGTCTATTGTAAAAGTTGTCATCCGTGAAAAGTAAATTGGTCACACTGTAACGTAACGTATCTTGCGAGGTCCTCTCCAAAATGCTTTTCAAAGAAATTTCACAAAACTTCCATTTTCTGAATTGTTGTAACAAAATATCTTAGCTTGCACCCAGTAGATAAAACTCGCGTGCTCGATCTTGTAATCGAAAACAAGTCAGAAGGAAAAACAAAATCGACCACGCGATTTTTATCTGTTGGATGCAAGCCAAAATATTTGTTACATCAATGAAAAGGAAAGTTTTTTTTAGTATAGAGCAAATGATATTGAACCTCGCAAGAAAGTTTCCAATTTGTGTTTGATTGAACACAACTTCAAAAATTCATAACTATTTTATTTTTTATATCGGATTTTGCTCAAAATTTCACTTACCTGTCCCTCTCATTTTCTGCTTTTATCAAAAATATTAATATCAGGGTGGATTTCTCTTTTATATTAAATAGCTCAAAGCCCACGAAGCTGTGCTATATAGCTGTCGGCCCATATACATAGTATAACGAATGTTTAGTCTAGTTTAGTATAATAATTATGAATGCATCGTTTTAATTAATTGATATTGATCATAAATTCCTGTGATGTACGTGCAAACTCAAATAAATAAATCAATTGTTAAATTACTGTAACAAAATTGTTTTACTTTGAAAAGGAAAAATAGGTATATGCCCGAGTTTTCGTTATCTACCACTCTCTCTCCCCCCTCTCTCTCTTTATCTCTTTATCTGTCTGTTTTTAGATCTCTCCCTTTATTTATCTCTCTCTTTAACTCTCCCTCCCACCGTTTCAATATACTTTCTTTCATTTCGCTCTCTTTTTCCGTCTCTCTTCTTTTCTCCATCTCTTTCAAATATTTCTCTTATTTATCGCTCCTCTTCTTCTTCAATATTTATTCACGAGTTTTCTTCACGAAGTTTTAGCAACGTCAGATAATGTTTGTCCTTTGGCCTTTGGCAAGACATTGAATTACCATTCTCCAGTGAAGTAAATAGGTAACCGGTATAAGGAAGGATTATTACGTGAATGTTTAGCGCCGTTTTATGGTGGCTCAGCTGCAGCGGGGTTAATAATAACTATGATACTTTGTATTAAGAGCATAAGAGTGTATTCATAATAGTAGCAGCGCTGTGTAAATGGACCTATTATTATAATGTTGTTTTTATTACGAGACTCTCACCATAACCTTCATAACATTAAATAATTTATAATACAGTTCTCTAGAGGGGGAAATGGTTGATGTTTCATTCGATAATTCATGATGAAATTAATCAGAATTGTGATGGGATCAGCAAAAACTAATTCCATCATACAATATTCAATGAAACTCTCATGACAATGTATACATACATTCCCTCGACGACATAATTTTTACCTGATCCAATCAACAAGGTATATTATTTCCGCTTTTCATCAAAATTTGGTGTAGAACTAATCAATTCCAGGAGGATGCAGGTGATATTATTGACAATTTTATTGAGAGTAGAGTCTAAATTGATTCCCTCTCGGTATCCATACAAAAAGGCACAATCTCATGGTTCTTCACAATCTACATTTCGTTATGGTCATATCTATATTCTAAATTAATCAAGTTTCTTTTGATGGAGTAGAAGAGTATCAACGATACACATGAGATTCAGTTCCCACCTGATGTAACTAATACTATTGACTGTTTCTATAGGGTGTTCTTTTCATATAGCTACAGAGCTGTTTCAAAAGGAGGACAACAAAAAAATTACATGGAAATTATATTTAGATTGACAGAGTAGAGAATAACATAATAATACAAGTGGCGGATCCAGCTCATTAGTGCTCACTACCCCCCCCCCCCGCTTATTCACCGGCTGGTTGTTTCGCCGCTAAATATTTTCTCATGAATTGGGCACCCTCTTTGACCCCCTCCCCTGCCTCCGGCTGGATCCGCCCCTGGCAGCTACTGTATGAATATGCTCTACTGCGCTTAAATTACCCCTGTTGTAGTTAAGTTGCCATAATAAGGCGCTTAAGCATCCAAGGAATTCTTTCCTACCAGGTACCCGTTTACTTCACCTGTGTGAAGAATGGCAAATGTAGAAAATAGAATATCAACGACGATAACAGGGACAGATGTGTCATATTTGGTGCTTATAATAAGGGGAAAGGATATGTTTTGTGCGGTTTTGAATTATGTGGTCTTTGTAAAGCCTAGTATACAAACATGGGGTTGGTTCCTAAAGTTTTTTTTTTTAAAGCTGTGTTAACCGATTCCTGCTTACACTGTCTTATATTACCAGCATTATTTCAACATCTTCATGATCTTGGGATATGTATTACCGTTCGTAATAAAAACTGATGACCTTGACAGCACAATAGAAAATATTGACATCAATTTGCTCTTTGAATTCCAGGAAAAAATTCCCTCTTCTTTAATATACACGGCCTTCTACAGAGGTGTTACTGCACTTTGAGAAACAAATCTAAAGTGATTAAACAAGACAGCTATCAGCCGAACAGATCGATATTCGGTGAATATTATGAATATGATGAGCAGATATTACCAATCCCTTTGGCCATTATCTGAAAGCATTATTTTTTACGATCGGTTGACTTACAACGACATAGCCAGTGAAAGAGTTTTTTTAATCAGTTTAATGGACATTCGGATCGTGTCATAGTCATACTTTTAGTAGGGAGGATATGGAATATAATATGAGAGAAAAGATTGAGATTGAGTGGACGAGAACGGCGTGAACGTCCACTGATCATGCGTGTCAATGGCAAGCCGTTTTAACATTTATACCTATTTCTTGATATCAAGAAATGATTTTCTGTTGTAAAATAATGGTAATTATTGATATCAAGAAATGATTTTCTGTTGTAAAGTAATGGTTATTATTAATATCAAGAAATGATTTTCTGTTGTAAAGCATCGGTAATTCTTGATATCAAGAAATATGAAAAAATGTTAAGACGGCTTGCCATAGACACGCATGATCAGTGGACGTTCACGGCGTTCTCGTCCACTCAATCTAAAAGTCCCTAATGTCTGTTGAAGATCACAGGACTACCGATGCCCCAGTCACACCTACTACAGAACAATATTACATTACCACGAACTGCCAGGTTATCGGTCGGTTGGGAGTCGGTTGGGCTGTGTAACCGGGTAATGATTTTGTCCGCATTTAATGCCTATTTAACTCTTAAATCCATTGCACTTGACGAAATTTCGCTATGCATGCAGTGTGATAATAAATAATACTCAATATTATGTTACCAATACTCAATGTTGAGTAACTAATACTCATTGCCTTCAATAGAATTGACTTACCCATTCATATCATGAAAAATACACTATTTCAAGCAGGGGCGGCGGAGTGTCTCTCAAAGTGGGGAGAGGGCACTAACAAAAAGGTTACTTTCTGGAAAAAGGGGCACCTACAAAGGGAAACCTCAAAGCGAAAATATACACATTTTAGACATTAGTAGGCCCTTATACCCCTACTTGTGATCAGATTATCAGGGATGATTTCATTGTTTGTTTCTCTCTTTACATGATCCAAGATACTGCTTTATCATCATACATTGCAGTTTGGTTTGATGGTCTGAATATTTTATTTGCGAGCGAGCAAACATTTTAAGTTATGTGAGGTCGCAGTCGAAAAATTACATCTTATAAAGAGGAAAAAACAATCCTAATCATGAAAGACTGAAAAGATCCTTGATAAGAAACATAATTATATTAACTTTAAATGCGGCCGAGCATCGGGTGAAATTGAAGAAAAAGTTGCTCTTAGATGCTTTTAACTATGAGCATTTATGGTGAAAGGAAAAGGCGGCACACCAAAGTTAAAAGGACACTTATTAGAAAATAAAAAGGAGCACCTGTCAAAGTAAAAATCTGAATTATCAGAGGTGAAAATGGGACACTTCTCGCGCCTATTAGGGGCACTCACAAGAGATTGAACAAGGGACTTATGAGAATGGAAAGGGGGCACTTATCAGAAGTAAAATGGCACTAATTAGAAAGGATAGGGGGCACGTGTCAAAATAAAAGGGGCACTTATTACAAAGTTAAATGGGGCACTGAATCCCCCTGCCACCAACTCCGCTGCCTCTGATTTCAAGAGAGTATGGGTCTCCTTCAGAACTTTTCCGTAAGAAGCAAAAGAAGAATTTATGATTAAAAGCATTAAAAAACTGTATGATTGGTACGGTTGAAGGATCGGTTTTCATTATTTTGTTTTTCACTTTCTCTATCATTCCCTGGGGTTGCAAACCGTTACCTCACCCATCTTCACTGATCTAAAATTCTTACCTTTTGTCTAAAATTCGTTTATTGAGATGTTTATAATCAATTTACATTATTCATGATCAAATTACGGATTGAACTGGATTAATTTTAAGACACGCATTACACAAGCTTTACCTTTTAGCATGTGCCACCGTCTTGGAACACAATTTTTCTTGCGGCCTGCAGGATTTGATTTTCTTTTGGATTTATGTGTATTTACTTTTCTATTTAAATGATCTTCAAAAATATATTCATAACGCCCAAGAAACACACACTTCTTATCAAAAATACATCTGTCTGATGTATTGTCTATTTTGTATGAACAATTTAAAAACAGAAATACATATATGAATGGATGAATAAATAATCGTTGGTGCATCTTCATTATCATCGTCGTCATCGTCATCGTTATCATCACCATTACCACTGTCATCAGTATCATCATCATCATCATCATCATTATCGTCATCACCACTATAATCCATTTCTTCATCATCACAGACTGATCGTGTGAGCAATCGAACATTGAACCTATTGGCACGACCTAAAAACTACTGAACTAGATTATTTGACATGAATATTGCATTATCATGGTCACTGTCCTTCTAATGCTATCAAATACAAGGTTTATTGATAAATTGAAAATGAAAATAAGAACATCGTTGTTTCCTTCATCGGATCAGAGGTGGTTAAGGTCCTTCCAAGTAAACATCACAATACAGCCTATGTCCGGTATTATCAACAACCTAATGTCCGGTTTGATGACTCGAAAATTGAAGGGAAAAAGCAATAAAAATACTCAAATAACCATGATGAATGTGCTAAATACATCCACGACTTTATTTCAAGTATCACATAATGACAACACATAAAGTTTGCCATAACATCAACAGGCACTATAAACATTACAACCTTTTCATTGTTAGTATTAGTTTTAAAAAATGTCAAGCTCTTGCTGGTGTAATTCATGACCCGTCTCTGTTCATCATTATTTAGGGAATATAGTCGGTGTAAAAAAAAAAAAAAAATACAGAGACTACAACCCTGTGATATAATGAAAACCTACATGGTTCGTGTTAGGCGGGACAACGTATAGTATTTATATCAAGGCATAAATACATAAATATATAAAGTTTGTTTGTTTTGTTTTGTTTCAGTTGGTGGATAAAACAAACGTACTAATGACGGCACAGTTCGACTAGTGCAGGCACCGAGAGGTAGCTAGAATCAAGGAAAAAATACATTTAAAATAAAAATAAATCACAGAAGCCTTAAATATTAGAGTATTCAACAAGTTCTGTAAATATACAGTAGGTTTGCGATTGCACCATGTGTGTGAGAGAGAGAGAGGTTTGAGGAGTCCTGAACAGGACTCTGACTCGGTAATCTTTCTTGGAGGAGTGTAGTCCTGAAAAGGACTGTTTGTTATCTTTCTTGGCATATAGTTCTCAGGAGAACTATAGCGCTTGGAGAGGATGAGTGGCTCGACGTTTCGAACAGGTTGACTATCCTGACGACGGATAGTCAACCTGTTCGAAACGTCGAGCCACTCATCCTCTCCAAGCGCTATAGTTCTCCTGAGAACTATATGCCAAGAAAGATAACAAACAGTCCTTTTCAGGACTACACTCCTCCAAGAAAGATTACCGAGTCAGAGTCCTGTTCAGGACTCCTCAAACCTCTCTCTCTCTCACACACATGGTGCAACCGCAAACCTACTGTATATCTACATCACCATGCAAGCCGACACTTACAAGCAGCATCTAAGTTCTGTATAGTAAGCACTCTACTCCTGTGCTGGTACAGTAACACAAATTCTAATTCTTTCGAAAGTATAAACGAATGCAAATTCCATTTCATTGTTGATTATTTTTTACCATTTACTGTCCAATAACATGTATAAAAAGATGTAAACATTTTCAGATGTAGTTTATCCATTACATTCATTATCTTTGTCCAAATTTTGCAACTTATTCTGATCAAAAGTGTCCGAAGATATGAAAATGAAAAGTAGTAATAAAACAAGATAAAGACATCTACCATCAGGACACGGTACTTCCATATTCTGAAAAAGCGGAATGCATTCTCTTTACACATTGTATATTTAATAATATCTAGATTAGAGAATAGATACATTAGCTATATAATAATAGTTATAATGCACTGACACATAAACATCCAAATGGGTGTTTAAGGTGCTAAGAGTACTGTTATTACTTTGGTTTAAATGATCATCTTCGATTTGTTTTCTTCTTCAAAATATAGGGACTCACATTTTTAAGAAACTTTCTTTGCTCATGTAAAATTTCTATAGTTTATAGTTCATCTAAAAATATTTTCACACAAAATATACATCATAAATAATAGACAAACTGGTCATATCTTGCAGACAACTGGGCCACATGTGACATCAAATTTCTAAGTGTTTTGTTCACACAATCTTTTCTGGATACATGTGAAACCGAAAACCAGTTCTAAGTAATGGTGACGAAAGGGAAAGTGTGCTTTGTCACATTTCAAACACAAATTATTTTTAAAAGCATTGCTCAAATAAAGGCATTTTGTGAAAAAGACACCTAAAAAAGAAAAACATTATCAGTGTCAACCATGAACAAAGACCTTGTAATTTCCTAAACAGATGATTGTGTTGTGTCACTTTCTAACATATATTTGGAAAATCTTCAATTGATAAAAAGACAAAATACCTTAAATCCAAGTGTTGACATTTTATAACAATCTTTTATCTGATATTGAACTAATATCATATAGACATACTATTACGTTGGTAGTCTATATCAGTCTGAACGTATTGTTTTTTTAGCCTCACAAAAGTCCGTTTTATAGCCCAGGCTTAAAGTATGCTTACAAACTTTTAAATAATAATCTGAATAACGATTTCAATGTATGCCTATTCAAGGTGCAATTTGACATTGATAGATGTGTGTAAAAAGTCTCACACTGTATGGGTTCGTTAAACAAAATTAAAATTCAAATATTATTCTAAATTCATGAAAATCGAAAATAAATAGTAACAATATAAAACTATATTCTGAAAACATATTCTATGCATTCGATCAACTATATATATAGATGAACAGTACTGCTTCCAATATCATTATAGCCCTGGTTCAGGGCCTGAAGAAATACAGCAATTATATAACGGTCACTTGAAGAGAAGGATTTGCGTATTCATCATCTCAACAGTTCTGTATAACGCAACAGATATCGCGCTTTAATCATGTTCCTTCGGTTCATTTTCAAGTTATACGATGGACTAGCTAGACTATAAGGGGGCATCCCTTAATGCACCTTCTGAGGAGACACCAGATGGCTGTGCCTTTGTAGGATCACTACTATCTGGTAACCCTTTGAATATCTTCACATTGAACGATCTTTCGAATCCCTTCTGGAACTGCTGATACTGCATGGTGTAGATAAAAGGATTTGCGCACAAGTTAGCATAAACGAAAATTTTAGTGACGGCATACCAGGTACCCGCAAAGTCCAAGGGCCCACCGAGATTGTAGACAAGGAAGTTGAAGGCGATAGGAGCCCAGCAGATAGCGTAAGTGAGAGAGACAGTAATCATGGTCTTAATGACATTCCGTGTGGCCCTCTCGCTTCTCTCCGACATGGCTCGTTTAGAACGACGCATCGCTTTCAAAGCTGCTGTTGAAGCTGGGGATGATTTGGGAGATGGTGCTGGAGCGGCTCGTGTGGCTGGCTTGCGGAGTTTTGATAATATACGTACATAGCTGAACCCCATCACACTCAGAGGTCCAGCATAGGTTATGAAAAAGATGATCACGCCGATGACCCCCTGCAAGATCTTGTTAGGCCAACTCGGGTAACATGCACCATTAGGAAAGATGACATGGATAGCGGGCCAGTAACAGTCAAGGACGAAACCAGAAGCCCACGTCATCACAGAAATCAACTTGACCCTCCGTTGTAGCTTCCTGGCAGAGCTGCGGTATTTTGTCGGGTAGATGATGGCACAGTAACGATCGAGTGTGATGCTGACGAGGTTAAGACTGGACGAAATGAAGAGGGCCCAGAGAACGTACTCAGAAACCCAGATCCGGCAGAATATAAGGTGTGCTAAGTTTGTTGGGTCTAACGTCTTCTTTGGGAGGAAGCAAATCAGCAAGAACGCAAAAGAAGTGGTAAAGTCGATTAAGGATTGGTTGATGATGAAGGAATTGATGAGGTTCCGAAGCGACTTGTCTTTGAAGAAGACGAAGAGTACCATACCATTCCCTACCACACCAAGGCAACCGATAAGGGCTTCAAGAATGATCCAGATCATGGGTTTAGCTCCAAATCCACCACCACCACCACCCTCATCACCATCGGTGATGTTATTCGTTCCATTGGTGTCATCAAACTCGAAGTATGTCACGTTCTCAGAGAGCAAGCTCATAAAATCCGTCATGTTTGAAGAATTCTTGCCTCAGAGTGATCCCAAAAAATAATTTCCTAGTTGTAATAAGCACACTCAAACCGTAAATGTTGACTTTCCGGCTTTCCTTTTCAATAAGTTTACCGGTGGGAAATGACGCAGTTGAATATCTACAACGTACACTGTAAGGCCACGTTCAGTAAACTCTGGATGTTGCTAGCTTTATAGCCAGAGATCTACTCTGCTGGTAGAATAAAACTACATTCGGGTTCGATTACTATGACAGAAACGTCAATGGTCGAACGCATTATACCTTTTCTTGAGACACTCCAGTCACAATCATCTTTGAAAACAAAGTACGAATACGAATCACCTGCGCAAAGTAACCATCAAAGATTGTTATGACAGCGCCACCGAAAGTTGACTATACTTATGATACAGCAATGTACCATTTTGGTAGTATATCACATAATTCCTGTTTTAATGCCAACTTCCCGTAACTTGATACAGCCCTTTCCCGAAATACATGCCATGCTAAAATAAGGTTATTTTTGCCTGTGTGATTCCAAATAAGCACAATCGTTCATTGTGGCGATGTTGCCTACGTCACAATATAATAGATAGTGACTGTTATGCTAGAATGATTTTAGTTTCAAGCGTGGTCATGCTTGATCCGCCTCGCAAGGTTGCTGTTTTATGCAGAGAAGGAAAAAAACATATAAAAGGAAGTTCCTCTGTCAAAAGTTGCGGGTGAAGTAAAAACAACTTTGGCGTCTAAGTACCATACTTGGAGAGCAGGGGGTAGGGGGGGGGGGGGTAATGCCGTGGCTTGTAATATATGCTGGTATGATCAATTACTATGTACATTTGCCGCAGGGTATTATAATGATGGGGTAAAGCTTCGAATCCGAGGCAGGGCTGCTTGTTGATTAATTATCCCTTTGTCTTTATCGAGGCATCATAACAGATCGGTTATGCCAGGGGCAACTCCCTGGTTAAGCTATGTTGAAGCCTAATATGTCCATAAAAAATACCTTTTTTCTTTCTAAAGCACCTTGAAAGAATTTCCTTTCTTTCTTTCTTTTTTCTCAAAATAGAATCGGTAATTTTTTTCCATAAATGTCACTGCATTCCAAGCTGATCTTAGATGTGTACGATTTTGTAAAACCCTTACCGACAATCTTCAGTTACTAATGGGGACAATTTTGTTTTTAAATCCGAGAATCATTTTCCTGTGGCGTCATGATTCTAAGGAAATAGGCTGATGTCTATAATATAGATGTCTTGTATTTGGGTAACGTAGATGGATACAAATCACTGATCACTCATACGTGAGTTGGTCTACCGGTAGGCCTACGTTCACTTGGTCAGCTCTCTGTCTTCGCCTACAAACTGGTTCAGGCGAACCCCAGTTCGGTGGAAACTGAGTCTCGTCTTTCGGATGGTGACGTTAAAGGTCTGTCCCCAGACGTAAACTATCATATTTGATTGCCATGATGGAAAATCTCAATTACACTTGATCAAACAATGAATTGTAGATTCCCGGTATTTGATGATACCACAGTCCATGACTCCTCAGTATACCGTGTTTCCTCTGATTTCCTCAGCAAAGAGACGACTCTGATTAATACCTGCAGAAGAAAAAGAAAACCAATCAGCCATGCATGAATTTTTCGTCTAATAATAATAATTATCCTTGCTTATATATCGCCTAACACTTACATTATCAGAAGTCTCTAAGCGCTCTACAACAATGCAGCATAATTACCCTGGCTTTAGCAGTGCAGCTGTTACGCGCGCTGCGTTTCAAGGAATAAATTCCTACCAGGTACCCATTTACTTCACCTGGGTGGAGTGTGGCAAATGTAGATCAATGGCTGATCTTCAACGAAACGGAGTTAAGTCTTTTGTCGATTCCGTTTGTTGCTACGGCAGGCATGCATCCAGTGAAAACGAATTCATTTAATCAAATTATGGAAATGTAAGCAGTGCTTTAAATAAACAGAACTTTGTTATTCCCAGCTCATTTTTCCTGATTGAGGTGTCATATGAAAGGGCAGAATCTGAACTTTCTAGAAATGTGTTTTTCCCTTTGAAATTCAGATACCGTCCGCCAAATGATCTTTTGGTAACCTCTCTTCAAATTGATGTTAATCACTCATGCGTGAGATATTCATATCATATTAGTTGTATCAAATGAAAGAGGAGGATCTAAGCTTTACAAACATGTGTCATTCATTAATTATAATTGTGATTAAGTCATGATAAAACATTGGTAATTCTCGGTTTTCGTAGGACGTGGGACGCACTGTATTACAAACTTGTATAGATAAAACAAAAATGGATACAAAATAATGCTCGTTTTCAGTTACTAATTTCCTGTAAATGATCGTGATTTTGTAGAACCATCAGAACCAGTCATGTTCAAAGGGCGGCGCCAGAGTTTTTAACAGGGGCACAGTACATGTCTAAACAACCTCTAAAAATTGGAGGGATGTGCTTGCCAGATTATGGTGGGGGTGACATAACCCATATCCCCTATAACGTCGCCCCAGCATGCATGCCCGTCTCTGCTTCTTCACGCTAATAACTCTGCACACATGCAGAGCGTGATGTTTTGTTTAAGTGAAGGACACGTTGCGTGTTTTCTGATAGCTTTCCTACGTCAACGTTTATAGTACATAAACTAAATGCCCTTATTATGCAGTATGATATTAATTGGATAATAAATTACGAACATTATTACGATCAAAGTGCGGCGCGATAGCTCAGTCGGTAGAGCAGTGGTCTCGTAATCCGGTGACCCGGGTTCGAAACCAAGGCGACGCGCCAGTGCCCTTTGGTAAGGCATTAATCCTCATTACCAAGTCCCTCGGAGAGGACCTAAAGCCGTCTGTCTTCTGGTTGCTTACTAACAAGCATTTATTGCTGTCCTAGCTGTCAGGTATTAATAATCACCACTATCACTATCACAGCATAATTAGTTTATGATATTAGAACTCTTATGTATAGTGCTTGTCAGCACATATCGCAAATCTACTTCTTGCACTCGTATAATTTCATAATTTTTATTTTTTATAATTCCAATTATACACTTTAAAAGTAAAAAAATACCATATTGTATGTTTATAGAACAGAATATGGACAAATAACAACGATGATTGTGAATACAACACAATACTCGTATACATTAATACCGGTTCTCAAATACCATTTCGTAACAAAATGAAGTTTGAATTTACAAGCAATCTATTAGTTATTCTTGTGTTCTTCTTACATCGTTGTCATTTTTTTCTATTCAGTAGCAAATGGTGTAAACAATCGATTTGAGGGAATGTAATGTGAACTTTTCCCTGTTTTTATGCTTCATGATCATGATTATGATCATGTCCGTTGTTTTCTTAAATAAAACATACTAAATGAAGGTGAAGGGTTCGTTGTCACGGATATCAGTTGATTTATAAGAAGTCGAATGACGTGAATGACGCCACGACGCACTGTTTACTGTACCTGCATAATTGCGTTATATCTAATTACGTTATAGCTCTTGTCACTTTTGTTTCCAACACAGAAAACAAAAACAAATTGTGTCTGGAGAAAAAGGAGAAGAAGATGATGATGAAGGATAAGAATAAGCCAAGATGAAGAAGAAGAAGAAGAAGAAGAAGAAGAAGAAGAAGAAGAAGAAAAGAAGAAGAAGAAAAGAAGAATAAGAAGAAGAAGACGGTGAAGGAGAAGAAGGAGAAGAAGAAGAAGAAGAAGAAGAAGAAGAAGAAGAAGAAGAAGAAGAAGAAGAAGCAGAAGAAGAAGAAGAAGAAGAAGAAGCAGAAGAAGAAGAAGAAGAAGAAGATGTTTTTTCGCAGTGTAAGCGGTAAGGTACTGATACACGAGTTCGTCAAGTCTGATTCGATGGCAGGAGCAATACTATAGCGCTTGGAGGCATATTGTGTATGTAAGCGCTACATAATACAATTTCAGAAATTACTATATAATCAAATTTTAGTAATGACATGAGAAATTACATGCTCAAAATCAGGAAGGAAGGAGGGGGGGGGGGTATAAAGTCATAACCATTCATTAATCATACAGCTAGTATTTTGGATATAAAGATAGCCAACATTATAGTGATATTCTATGTCTGAGAACATTGAACTTGTATGTAGCGCGTATCTTTTTCAATTATTGTCTATGCGCTTATAGAATAATATTGGTTCACATAAACATAATGAAAAATAGAACACTGCTGCAAGGAGAAAAAAACTGATACAAAATATAGATACACAAACAAAACAAATAAAAGAAGAAAATTTCAGCCTTCCTGTTCATACATTAAACGACGGTGATTTCCATACACTGAATCCAATATTTCTAATGTATTTTTTCCTTAGGAGATTGCAATATTATATCCCATATATACACATAATTCAAATCTTCGGAGATTTCCTGAGATTAAGGACCCGTTTAGGTGGCTTAACATTGCCAATCAAATAACCGACAGGTCTCCAGGCAAAAAAAGAAGCAAACTTCTATTCAACCTTGTGCGGTCACTCATTACTGTCATGATAATCCCGAGCCAGTATTACTATAAGATTGATGTTCATATAACGTTGATTGCTTGCTAGGTGCCTTGTATGATCCAGGTTTTGGCGGCAAGGCTTTCCATCTACTTCTATCTCTGGTCTTTACAATGTGACGTTACTTCTGTTACCAGTCAGCCCAATGAACTTATCTATGTATTTGATGCGCTGTCTCACTCTGCTTTTCTTCTTCCGATCTATAATGTACATGTAAGTCGGCAATAATACTGTACTCAAGATTTCGCTGATAAGCAAGAATAAAATACTGGGGGGGGGGGGGGGGGGGGGGGGGGGGGGGGGGGGGGGAGGGGGGGGGGGGGGGTAGTGAGCACTAACTTTTTTTTTACCACCCCCCTTGAACAAAAAAAAAAATGAGGGGGGGGTTAACCCCCAAACGCCCCTCCCTACGTACGCGCCTGCATGGAAGCATGATAAGAGTCCAAATATCATGGGGGACATTATTCTGCCCCCCCCCCTTTACAAGCCTGGGAGATGCATTATCTTCCTCCATCTGCCGGTCTTGTGTAGGTCTCCTCGATACGACTGCGGTTTTATATTAATCATGATCTGCGTACTTGTGAGATTTGACCAAGGATCAGGTATATATAGGATTAAAAGATTAATCGGTATTTCGTCAAAAGGTTGATTTGATTTTCCTTCCAATATTCTCCGTAGATGGTGGATAGTATTTGTTTCCGTATGGACACTTTCCATCATTGATGACGTTGTTGCATTAGCCCAGTCCTTTAAATTCGTATCATAATATTTAAGACTCAATGATTAATATCTTACTATAGAAAGATGTATTGTCAAAGATCGGACATGTCAGTTCAAAGGGTTTGAGGCCAATCTCCAAAGTATTTAAAATGTCTTCGGGGATAGATAAGGGAAGAACATTATAGAGAGTGTGTGTGTGTGTGTGAGAGAGAGAGAGAGAGAGAGAGAGAGAGAGAGAGAGAGAGAGAGAGAGAGGGGGGGGGGGGAGAGATTGGTGTGACATATTATTCGCATTGCTTCTTTTGTAACAATAATATGTTATCGAGCTGAGTATTTCCACAGGTGCCCCAAGCAAGAATTGCAAGTAAGGAAGTACTAAAGTTGAGTACAAATTGAGATGGAAAATACAATTTTACTTTGTTCAAAATACCGTTATTTATAGAGATTATTTTACAAACATTATCAACATGCAGTTTCGATGAAGGTTTATCATCTACTATTTCATTCCCAAGAACTTCGTAGAAGAGACTTTTTGTATGATAATATATTATCAAGTACAATATTGCCTGGGGGTGTTTCACAAAGACTAAGATCGACTTAAAGCTGGACTTAATTATTATGAAAGGCCATCCATGCCACTATTTGCTCTCACCATTTACTGGCATTGGTTTCTCATGGAACGTACAAATCATGGTCACAAATCTTTAAATGTTACATTTGTTATAGTTCATTATTGAAGGAAAAAATATTATCTAAAGATCTTAATGGTGAAATCAACCATGAATGGCCTGCCATAGTCAAATCCGTGATTTAAGGCACGCCACATTCAACGGTCTCTATAAAAGTATGTGCATCGTCTATTACTTTTAGTACGTATTGCTTCCTATTGAGGAGGTAGTTCTTAAATCAATCCGTAGTTATAAAGTTTGGAAAAAAGTATTTCGTGCTTTATCGTTTCAAAGGCCATCGATGAATCCAGGAAACCCCCACCAAATGTTCGAAATTAACATTTGAGAGAGCCTTCTTATTTATTTGAGTCAAAAGGGCATGTGTTTTAATGTGCCATTCACCAAAAATTGCTTTAACTGGCACACCCCCCCAAAAAATGAAAAAAATGAAAAAGCTCAGAAAATTCTATTTTTAAACCTTTTAACTAATTTCAATGAATGTCCTCATTTGAAATTGCAATGGCGGCAATTCTAAAACGTGACCTGATTTCGATTTGAGCATCACCATCTGCCACACTTGAGTATAAAGTATAACCCTTCATTTTCTTCAAGGGTTTCTTTTTTCTTACATCCGTGGGCTTTTTTTATTCCACTTGACTGCGAGGTGATAATTCCAAAGAAACCTGGATGATGAACAGAGACTTGGTATCAAGAGGAACATTTACCAAGTCCTTCAAAATAATCGATAAATTACTCCAGAGCGCAGCACCAGCATTTAAATCTACTCGATGCTTTTATATACTGAATTCAGATCAGGTATTTTCACATGCACGAATGCAGGCAAGCAAACAATATGGCACTAAAATGTGGATGAAAACAACATTGTCATTAAAATGGGTTACGTACATGACAGTTAAACTAAAAAGAACAAAAGAAAAATGAATGTGGCTAACAGGTTTGAGTGAAGTTTGCGCATGTTGTATTGACGTACATTGAATCTACTGACGGAGATAAAAGAAAGTATAGCGTCTTGAAATATAATGCAGTCATTTTATTCGAATGCATTGTAAATTCTCCTCCAAAATGCAACATAGCACATTTCAAATACTATTTAAAGCTGAACGTAATAATAGCAATGGTTTCATTGATAGACGCATTAATTCCACCTTCCCCCCACAAAAAAGCGGTATCAAGTTACTCAATTATGCTTGGGCTAAAAAGGTCAAAATAATTTAAATCAAATTTCGTATTTCAATGGGAGAGAAAGAGAAAAGTCAAAATGCAATAACCCATTGAACGAAAGAGTACCCATTTCGTTGGATTTCCGTATGACTGCATCGCAATTTTTCATTTATTTATTTGTGTATGTTCACAATTTCGCAAGTCATCGGAGTTAACATCACATGAAAAAGATATAATAATTATAACAAATCATTTTCAATTTTACAATCCATTTGAATTGACTTCACATGAAAAAGAATATAACAATGTTTTGGCAAAGACAAGTTGCAACTATTATACAGTTTAAAAATAAAAGACTTGATGCAAGGCCGATCGTCAACGAAACGGGGTTAAGTCCTTTGTCAACTCTGTTTGTTGCTACGACAGGCATCCAGTGAAAACGAATTCGTTCAATCAAATTATGGAAATGCAACATTACATTAAACAAACAGAACTTTGTTATTCCTGGCTCATTTCTCCTGATTGTTGAGGTATCATAATTTTATGAAAGGGCAGAAAATGAACTTTCTAGAAATGTGATTTTCTCTTTGAAATTCAGATACCGCCCTCCAAATGACTTTTTGGTTTCCTTTCTTCAAACTGTTTTGAATCACTCATGCGTGAAATATGCATCATATGAGTTGCATCAATGAAAGAAGAGGATCTAAGCTTGACAAATGTGTTATTAAATATAATTGTGATTAAGATATGATACAAGATCGATAGTTCTCGGTTTCGTTTTTTCTGGGACGCACTGTATAGCATATTAGTAATATTCTATCAGAAACAAAACATGTAATTCTATACAGTACGACAATATTTCCGAAAATTGGTGTAACAACGTGTTTTACATGGTCGCTCCAGTCAATTTTGTCATTGATATATACACCAAGGAACTTTGTACATGTTTTATCCCTATAGAAATATCATCCAGTTTAATCTTTAGAGCAATTATGTCCTTAGATTTTCTACCCCTTAAATGAATATAATTTGTTTTAAGCACATTGAGAGAGAGAGAGAGCACATTACTTCTAAACCATAAAAGTCAACTTTGGCTGTTCCGAATTTAGTTTCGGTTCGAGAGTGTTGATTTTACGATGAAACGAGAAAACATTCGTATCATCTGCAAATAAAGTATAATTTAAATTTTTAGATACGTTACAAATGTCATTGATATAAATAAGAAATAATAATGGGCCCAGGACGGATCCCTGCGGAACACCACATTTAAGATACAGAATGTGTTATAATAATAAGTGTATTGTCTTCTCATAAATAAGTAGCTCGCAAACCTGTGTAAAGCTATACCCCTTATTCCATAGTGCTCTAGCTTAAGCCTCGGTCACAAATGACATAACGAACTGTTACGAACGCCGTACGAACGATTTTCAGACCATGGAAATTCGGGAAGACCATGGAAAACAGGGAGATTCGTACGAATGCATCGTTCGTACGAACCTTTGTGACTGTATCTTTAGAAAGAAGAATTGAATGGTCTAGTGTGTCAAATGCTTTGCTTAAAGCCTTGGTCACAAATGCCATTACGAACTGCTACGAACGCCGTACGAACGATTTTCAGACAATGGAAATTCGGAAAGACAATGGCAAAACAGGGAGATTCGTACGAAATTATCGTTCGTACGAACCTTTGTGACTGTAGCTTAAGCTTCGGTCCCAAATGCCATTACAAACTGCTACGAACGCCGTACGAACGATTTTCAGACCATTTCGTAAGATCTTCTTAAGAAGGCCGTACAAAACCAGCGTTCCTAGACCGTTCGTAAGTTCGCAGACGGGTCGATGTTTTTGTCCAAGATTTTTCCAAACTCGTACGAAACCCTCTCTTCGTAAGGCGGTCGTACGAACGTTGTAATAACATCGTAAGAACCACGCAAGATCTTCGTACATTTTGTAGGGTCAAGAGACAATTCTAGGACCCTCAAATTCTTACGATGATTGTAAGAACACCTTGTTCATAGTGGCCTCTTACGGCGTTCGTACACAGTTAATGCAATATTGGGTGCAGCTTTTTTTGTTGCACCCCGACAAAATATACAAACAAATCGTAAGATCTTCTGATGAATGACTTAAGAATGCCGTCAGTTACACGTACGACCATCTTGCGAGAACAAAACTCGATGGCCGTAGGTCTTACGTAAGAAGAATATTCTTACTGGAAAACAAAAAACGAAAAATTAAACGGCGTTAGTACGAACTCCGTAGGAAGGACGTCTACGAATTTCTACGAACTCTGGAATTCATACGAACAGGGTGATTCGTTTTAAAACTTTAGAAAAGCTAGGCAGTATTGAGATTGGCCTATAGTTCGAAACGACCATCACGTCATCTTTTATTTATTATCAGGTATCACCCTTGCCAGTTTGAAAGAAGAAGGAAACACTCCGGCCATTTAAGTGAGATTGCATAAGAGGCGTTCGAATTGAACCAATTTTCTTTTTCAATAAGAATGTACTGATTTCATCATGCCCAGAGTGACTGTTTTTTTTAGCAATCCCACTACATTGAGAATTTCAATGTAATCCGTCGGTTTTAGAAAGAAAACAAGTTTTGGATGGTTCATTGAGGTACTGCGTGAAGTTGGTTCCATCTTTATTTATCATCTTGGCTTGATTTAGGCCAACAGATTAAATGGAGGCCCCGTATAGAGGAGAGTCAACACTTTTGCACGTTAAGAACCCATCGCACTATTCGTATAAGAGTAGGGGAAACCCCGGTGTAGTGGTCCACATCAGTGCACACCCCCAATCAGGTTTACCGGGAGGAGATACCCGAGGGTTACAGTGATTCAGTTCGCTTTTCGTCTCTAAGGCACAGGTGATGCCAAATACTTATTTATGCATTTGCAATAATCTTCTGCATTTGTTATTTCCTTATTACCATGAACAAATTTCCCTGGAATTTCATGTTTTCCTTGTTTGCATAACATATCCTTTACACTGTTTTCCAGGTAGATGAAATATTGGCATTTGCACTTTCAAACCGCTTAGAGTAAAATAAACAACGTGAACACCGTATAATTGATGTTAATTTATTTCTGTATTTCTTGTATTTCTCAATATTATCTGGTGAAAATGAAATTGCAATGCTAACATCATAGCAATGTAAGTAACATTATAAGGTAAAATCTAATGAGATGGCGTTATGTAAACGAAGAAAACCCATTTCTACCCACAGGCCATTTCCTAAATCATCAAAGCCCGCATCAAAGAAGACTGATCTAGGTATTTTTTTCAGTTTATTTGACATGTCAATGGTCTGTTCTCGGGTTATTGATATTGATACAACACGATTACGTGGGATCAAATTATTTTGATGTTAACACATTTCAGTTTCCATTCTTACACTCGAAGGTGTTTGTTATTGGTTGTGTCATCAAACTGCATATTGCCAGGGTTCTCATGTTTCTCGTATACTATCAAGTGCTTCTCGATGATCTACTATGAGAAGTGTCTATAGACAGACGACATAATTATAATGAAGGATTGTAGAGTCCAAACTCACATGCAAGCCATATAAAACGCAATTTTCCAATGGTGTAACTAGAGACAAAATACATATAATTATTATAAGGGCACACACAGTCAGGAAGGCACAACGCAGTGTATTATGATGGGGGATGAGGAGGGTGGAGGGGTTTCACAAGTATATGCAAGTATAAAGTGAAGTGCACAGGTCAACACTTTTTCAAATCATGAATCCGTCTCTACATCACAAAATGCATCTCTTATAATTATGTTTAGGCCTAAGTACCCCCACAACAAATTCAAAATGTTTGTAAATCAATAAAACAACATATTGAACCGCCCATATCGAATAGCGTACAAGCCGGCATAGAAGTGAAGGGAAAAAAAGAGTCGAAAATGCTGCAATTAGTAAAATGAGAGAAAGAGAGAGTGAGATAGATAAAGAGAGGGGATAGAGAGAGAGAGAGAGAGAGAGAGAGAGAGAGGGGAAGGAAGGGGGGGGGGGGTGAAGAGAGAAGGTACGGGAAACGTAAACATTAATTTTAATCAAATGACTTGCTTGTACACCCTATCAATGGTCTTGCTAATACTGAGTCAGACCTGTTCCCATCCTTTCGATGCTAAACATTCACTTTGGATTGTTATATTGATGTACTTTTTGTATGGATAATAAACTTCAAACTCAAACCTCTGCTCCCATGCCCCCCACCCCCCTCTCAATACAATAATATGGTTTCATCCTATACGCTACCATTGAAAAAAAAAAGTTGTTTAAAAGGTTCTCTAATGGTGTTTATCAAATCAAATCAAACTTGTCACAAGATTTGATTAAGTTCAAGACCATTGCCTCTCAACTAGAAAACAAAACATTAACAAATCAGGAAAGACTGAAAAAGGTTTCGAAATAAAATGCTCCTCTGTCTCTCGCCGTGCACTGCATCATTTATGATGAATAGGCTAGCCTGTCCAATTTGCTCACCATGGACGAGAGCTTTTCTGCAAAGAATTCCATTTGATCTGATCTCTAAGAAGCCCTTTATTGAATCTGGAGGTCAATGTAAAATGATTATGAACTCTCCTGGGGTGATATTACTTGGTTACCCGTATCTTATTGCTCCGATTTATTCGATTACTCAGATAAGAAAAAAACAAATATTTGAGTTATCTTCAAATGGATTCACTTTGATCATTTATAATTGATGGACAATAATGCTTCCACCGTCTTTGAAGATCCGACTCTTGAATTTTGCTTTATTGAGCTAAATACAAGAGAAATATCTTGAAATTAGAAGACGGCGTCATTGATATTGTACACATAAGGCAAATGGGCAGGCCTTGGCATACACAATAAGCTGCTCGCTTTTGCATTATAAATAAAATGAAGATACGCTATCGCGGTTTCTAATGTAGGGTGCAATACATATGGATTTTACACTTAAGCGTCAAAGTCTTCAAACACACCGCGCACCGACGTAAAAAGCTTTAAAAATGTGCCAAAATCCCCCCTTTTCAACTACATCTTTTGATCCAATTGGCCTAGTTCACCACCGGAAAAAGCATTAGAAAATTTGACTTCTCTTCTTTATGGTGATGTAAAAATCACGATATTTTGTTGTTCCATCGCAGCGTCATTTATTGAACATTTTTCATCAATTTGGTCAAAGTTTCTGTGGTATCGAATTTTTTGACTGAACGCTCCTGGCTATATTTGGCGGTTCCTTGCCTCTGGTCTGACTTTTTTCCCTACATAATCTATTTACAAAAGTTAAAGAGTATCGTTGAAGTAGTGGAGGGGTCGTGGTATGTCATAGTGTCGTTGTTTAGGGGTTGATTCACTTGACTCTATAAATCCAAGAGATGAGGGTTCGAATCTCAGTCCAGCACTAGCGTCCTTTGGCAAGACATTACTCCACTTGCTCAACTCTCTATCCAGGTGCAAATGGGTATAAATGTATATGTAAATAGGTATATTGACGAGGCTTCCCTGGGTAAACGATTTCTTAGAATAAATATAATAGCTGTTGTGAATAGATTTTTATGTTATGAACGTTAAACATACTATGTCCCTTTTGCAGCCGACATCAAATTCTGTAGAACTTTGCAGGAATTATGAATATGTCATGTATGTCCTATCTGTGAAGTTTAAACGTTAGCAGTGTCCTAATATTCAAATTATGCAAGGAAACATGTTTACTTGCTAGACTTCACTGTCAGACACTATTGAGTGACTGACTGGCTTTTTTCCACCTTTGGTAATAACATACATAAAATGAGCTGTAAAGGGTATATGAACATTTTGTCTACATCAATAACCCACTTCTTGTAATGGCCAAAATTAAACTGATTGAATCTTTGCGCAGCATAAAACGTACGACTATTCGGTATAATGGTCTGAAAATCAGACTATTACCTACTGGCTCTATAGCTCCTAAGTCGATTCGACAACTAATAGTCGTTATTTTCCCACTTAAAGACATTTTCAAGCCCCCTTTTTTTAAGGGAAGTTCTAAATTAGTATTGTCTTTCAAATGCCGTTGTAATTTAACCTTTTAATTTGTTGGGCCTGCAAATTGGACAAAGTACCTTTAAGGCACATCATATTAAAAAGTTACGAATGTTCAGGCACATCATAATTCAGTTGTTATGAACTTTGAGGCATAGCCTATCATTGAAAATGCTGAAGAGTAGATTATGATTCATCAGCCGAGCGATTCTTATAAATCCTTCTACTTCAATAAAATAAAATAACGGCTTGAAATAGGAATCATTCTCACTTCAAGATTAATTCAAATTATCAATTTCATAAAATACAAGACTAGACTGTGTCTGGGAAATCGCATTAAAAAGCCAATTCCCCTCACAATGATAAAAATGAAACAACACATACATAATAAAAAAAAAGGCACAAATGATCACATTACAAATCGTTAACAAGTATCTTCAGTTATCGTCAGTATGCTCCAAGGGTTCACCAAAGAATGATTTATTTTAACATAAATTGAAGGAAAAAAATATTCACACTTCGTTTCAGGGTACATTCAGAATGGTGTCTATAAATTGTCAATTCTTCCAGGCAGGTGAAGAAACTTAATATATTTAGTATCTCTCCACATAATCATATTTATATCTCTTTCTATGAGAGAATCATACCTATCCACCATAAATAGAAAAGAAAGGAAAAGACACAGACTTTGACATTTAACTTGATTGGATAGATAAATTATTAAACTCACACAAGCTCGGTGACAATTAGATAAGTCAATATTTCGCTTTAAATGCATATTTCTGGAGATTCGATTCGATTAATATGACAGGGAAATTTGTGGTCCGATGTTGTATTATAATAAATGTAGAATGTAAAACAAAGGAGTTTTGCCTCGAATTATTGGTACATCAAAACAATGTCAGTGCCTGGATCTGCTTGCTGACCTAATTCAATTACATTTTTTTTCTCACGAAATTGAATAGACCTGGAGATATTTCGTGCAAAATCAACATTATTGGACAGTTATAAATTATGACTTGCGGAAAAAATAGAAAGTATTGCTATCCTTTTTAAATTCTTAAGGGTAGTGTTTGGTGAAGAGTCATATAGAAGGAAAACAGAGAGAGAGATAGATAGAGAGAGAGAGAGAGAGAGAGAGAGAGAGAGAGAAGAAAAAAGAGGGAGGTATAGATCTAGATATAATCATAAAATCATGGTACTTTTACGTGTCAGATTATCATATTACAACAATGAGATGTTCTCTATCTTATCTGCATCTTCTCTCTCTTTCTCCTCTTTCTACTCTGCACATCCCCTCCCCTCTCCTTTTTTTCCCCTCTATATTCTGTGTTACCTAAGTTAAAAAAACAAAAAAATCATTTTCATGTTTAATCATTATGTTTTATATACCTCATCTTCACCATGGCCGTCTATTATTGAATGTGTATTTTCTATTTTCAATTTTCTCCTTGAAATTCACATGGCTCCTATCATTTCATTTCATTAGAAATCATCTCCTTTCTCTCTTAAAGACAAATATTTGTATAGGAATGTTTTGTTCGTACTGTTCTACTTTCGTCCAAAATCTTTGTAGGCACATGTCTATCAAACTCATCGGAAATGTAAGCTCTGCATGTAAATGTAAGTTTCATGTTCTTTTTTACTTTTTCTTTCTCACTCTCTCTGTCTCTTCCTCTACCTCTCTCTCACTCCTTTTCCCTCCTCCCTGTATATTCTGCTCTGTATTATCACCTTTTCTCTTTTTTTTAAGGCAGCCACACAAAAAGGATGAGGGCCGCGGCCGATTCACCCCCCCCCCCCCTCCCGATTCACCACTGGTTTATACAGGGATAGTTGAGTTCTTGTTTCAGACCGCAAATGCCTTCAAAATGCATGGTTATTGCTCTTATTCTTATTTATGACATTTCTAGTGCCCTTTTAGGACCTACAATTGCTATGAAGGTAATTTTAGACCCCAAAATGTGTGCAATTTAGCCAATACGATCATACTAATTCAGCTCTACTTTCAAAAAAATAGGGCGACCGTTAATTAATTAATAAATTAATAATAACAATACATGGGCCGGCTGGTTGTGCGTATTATAACCAGGGACGTGATAGAGAAGGACTGGAATCAAGCCGCTCTCCTTTGACCCCATGCTCGAAGCCGCCGAACAGTTATGCGCTAATCTGCAACTGTTGACCAGGACTGGTGGTGAGATAAAGGAGCACATGAAATTTCAGGATTTAGAATTCCTACATCAGAAATGGTATCACAGCAACCGTTCGCTGTCCCTGTCAATGATTTTTCATCAATAAATTGTTAAATGTGTATTGAGTAGAACGAGCGAACACAAACTTGTGTAATTTCATCCTTTTTTTTTCAACTGCAAAAATACAGAAAAACACGCGAAAACAAGCATTAGCCAACTTATAGTTATCGAAGATTGTATTGTCATGGATTAAACAACGGGGCATTAAAACATGCACAAATTAGCGCCTTATCCTAAAATATTGACTTTTTGTCAGGATCTAATTTTTCTTTTACCAACTCTGGCACACAAATTAAAGGAAGGGCGGAGTACTTAATTGGAAAAATTATTTGATGCACTATTCCCATTACATTCCCCATATAAAGTTTATAATTTACACTGAAATTTTGCCGGTAATTTATATTTTGTAATAAATGTGAAACTGGTGCATAGCCTCCGAAATTCCCCACAGTGGAAGCGCGGTTCGGAGCATGGAACTTCAAAGCCAAGTGGAATGTTACACATCCCATTGTTAGACTTTAGAACTAAAGAATGCGTTTGAATAAATTACAAGAGTTACCAATCCTTTCTTTCACCTGTTATAACCAACACGAAACAGTCAACAAAAAGCCAACATCGGCATTGGCTGGAATAACACGTATAAGGCGCTATTTCGTTTTTTCAACGGCTGGTTCAAATTTGTGGTGGTACACAATATTAGAAATGGTTATATTAATGGATATTTCAGCCGTCTCTGAACCGATTTTGATCAAACAAAGATGATTTTGTCATTTATATTGTATGTTCTTTCAAATTTGACACTCAGTTTTTCATTTTCTTACATATTTGTGTGTGTAGCGCCCTCTACAACAGAACTCAACTATCCCTTTAAGCACGCACCAAGCATATCTTGCGGTGGGGAGGGTTTACATCCCTTTCAATGCCCTGTCGACCCCGTTACTCGGGGTAGCGATTTTTCCCTTTCATTTCTCCTCTCTCTCTCTCTCTCTCTCTCTATCTGTTCTCTCTATCCTGTTCCTCCCTTTTCTTTTTTACCTTCTTTTCTCTACCTTTTCTCCTTTTTCCTTCCGTCCGTCTCTCCCCCTTTTGTGTAGGCCGCCAAAAACAAGGGAGGGGGGCATTTTCGTTAGATCGGGTGTTAAGCGCCCTTTCTCAAAAAAATTATAACCAAGTTACGTTCGCTTCGCCAATTTGGCGCATTTATTTCCTTTACTAAATATCGAACGCAATATACCACGAGAACGGACACAGCGTGATTTTAAATATGGAAACAATGAACAAAAGAATTTATGAAGTTCTCCTGATGCAATGGCGTATAGTGTAATATTCAGCTTCCTCCTAGCGCTGCTTGAAATATGCACCATTCAAAGTACTTTTACATGTACGAAAAGCAATATGGAGGGGAAAAGGAAAAGGTACCCATAGTATTTATAGATTCGTAGTTGTACGTGATTTGGTATGTATATCATGGACAAATTCACCTAATTAGGGTGGTCTGCCGTGAAGGGAGTTTCAAATTTCAATGCATTGTCGATTTTCTTGAGCATCAATAAAATTAATGACAGTTGACTGTCAGCAAGAGGCTTCAGGATGATCAAAGCGTTTACAGAACATTAACTAAACGAATAGTGCGAGGAGCCTGAGGAATGAAAGAAGTTGACGTCTTGAATCAGGCACCTCATTGAAATTGTACATTCAGAAAAGAGAATGTTTGCCAAAACAGAGGAGCAGGAAAAGGGAGAGTTATGGAATAGAGATGATAATGAAGAATTATGTTAAAGAAGAAGATGAAGAAAAAAAGGAGAGAGGGAAATTCTTTGATAATATGGAATTTCAAGAGGGACGTCGCTGGTGTTGGGGGGGGGGGGGGGGGGTAAAAGCTCCTTTAAAAAAAGTCTGAATTAGAAATTGATCGAAATCTGTCGGACAACCCTTATTTAAAAATGTCATAGTGACGCTATACTGACTGCAAAATTTGAAAGCCGCAATAACTTAAGTCGAGACCAAAATTAGCATATAAACAGCAAACTTCGAGTGAATTAGGGTAAGATATTAAGGACAAATAAAATAGTGGGAGAAATGTAATTTCGTCTAATCTCGTTTTGTCTTTCCTATGATGAACACACTCCTTTAAAAAAAAGTCTGAATTAAAAATTGATCAAAATCTGCCGGACAAACCTTATTTAAAAATTGTCATAGTGACGCTAATGATTGCAAAATTTGAAAGCCGCAATGACTTAAGTCGAGACCAAAATTAGCATAATTATAAACAGCAAACTTCGAGTGAATTAGGGTAAGATATTAAGGACAAATAAAATAGTGAGAGAAATGTAATTTCGTCTAATCTCGTTTTGTCTTTCCTATGATGAACACACTCCTTTAAAATAAAGTCTGAATTAGAAATCGATCAAAATCTGTCCGATTGTCATAGTGACGCTACTGATTGCAAAATTTGAAAGCCGAAATGATATAAGTCGAGACCAAAATTGGCATATAGACAGCAAACTTCAAGTGAATTGGGGTAAGATATTTGGAGACAAATAAAATACTTAGAGAAATGTAATTTCGTCTAATCTCGTTTTATCTTTCCCATGATGAACACAAACTCCTTTAAAAAAAAAGTATAAATTAGAAATTGATCAAAATCGTGGACAAACCTTATTTAACAATTATCATAGTGACGCTACTGATTGCAAAATTTGAAAGCCGCGATGACTTAAGTCGAGACCAAAATTAGCATATAAACAGCAAACTTCAAGTGAATTAGGGTAAGATATTTAAGAACAAATAAAATACTTAGAGAAATGTAATTTCGTTTAATCTCGTTTTGTCTTTCCCATGATGAACACAAAGCGTTGTATAGCATTGTACGTGTAGTATAGACAAAAGTGTTTGAATTTATTTTAAATAAATGGTGCTGATGTGATTCAAAATATTGTTTCTGTTCTGTTATAAAAGTGTGAACTTGAAATTGAACGGGAACTAGGAAGAAGAAAATGGATGATGGCATATAAATTTTCCAATGTCCTCACAATGCATAATTTATAGAGGTGTTTTTTGATTAGTTTTGACCGATTATTCTACAGTTTCTCACAAACCATTCCACTAGTAGTAGAAGTGATGGTTATTTAAACCTGACTGCTATGAAAGCATTATTGCTTTTTAGTTTAAGCAAACAGAGGACCGACGGATTTAGGTCCTCTCCGAAGGACCAAGTGATGAGGATAAATGCCTTACCAAAGGGCACTATCGCATCGACTTGGTTTCGAACTTGATGAATAAATCAAACCAAATCAGAAGAACAGTCTATTTTAAAACGAAAACCGGAGAACTAATAAGAAAGTTGTGACTGTTATGGATTCTGGCGATCGACTTGGCGGATTCACCGATGAAGAGAGGTCTAGAGAGAAGGTGCAAGAAACTTTTTAAGAAAAGAAAGAGATAATTTCAAAACGATAAGAATATCAATCTTTGCAATATCAATTTGTCATGAGGCTGATATTAATAGCGTAAGTCACTATTCACTAATACATATTGTTCTGTATACTTCGATAGCCTAACTTTCCTGTTTTGCCTAATCTCTAGATAATTTTATACAGGAGTGAGAATCCACTCTTCAGGATTCATAATTATTAGGGACCTCTTCCCTTAATACACTCTAAATCATAGTAAAATCCACTCTAAAATAGTGAATAAATAACTATTTTGAGAGTGGATTACACTATTTTGAGGATGGATTACAACTTCAAATGAAGTGTTCCGTAATATAACTTTCCCAATAGTCTGTTTCACTCCTGTACACTTAAAAAGCATTTAATCTGAGACTCTTATGAATCTGTCTATTAAATTCACAAGACAATCCCTACTTTCTAAATACATCGACAATCTAGTAATGTGACGTATGTCTGCAATGACCATCAACGCTATGATTACTTATTTACTATAACCTAACATTTTGAATAATATTGAACGCGGCTTCATTGATTTCATGTTCCAAAAACAGGCATGCAAATCTGACAATCAATCATACAAGCAACGTGGCTTACACGTTGAAATTTTTGGAAACAAACGTTGTCGTTCAGAATACATATTCACTAAAAAAAATCTGAATAGGCATATTAAAAATACTTGATAAGAAATAAAATGGTATAGTAAATTACAAGCTAATCACATTGGCATGATTGGAGAGGCCTGTTGTCACATTGAGATGCGAGTGAAAATGAAAGGGCTGTGAAAACAAATCGTATCATCAAAACTTAACGAACGCTCAAAGAAATTACAAACAAACAAACAGGCAAACAGACAAACAAACGAACACACCAAAAAGGACGGAAAGTAAAGATGGAAATGTATTCATTAAGGATAGTTATGTGGGGGGTATATACGTCTATAAGGATTATTAAAAAAAGATGAGCCTGTATCAACACAATAATGATCATCGGATTATTATCCAAACGAATACGAATAAGATAACAAAAGTCCAGTTTTTCACTTACCAATTGTTTGAAAAAGGAGAAGAAATAGTTAAGATTTAGGCCATTTCTGTAACAGAATTCGAAGACGAAAAGTGCAATGATTCTATCCACCCGATGGTTGGTCGCTGAATGAATGGAGTGGACCTGCGCCGAAAAGTCGTGGCGCGAACGAAAAACAACTGGCTGTCTGTCTGTTTGACAGATAACGCACAGACACTTGACTGCTATGTGTAATCCAGGGGCGGATCTAGCTTTTTGCTAAGGGGGGGGGGGGGTTGACCCAATGACGATGCGAAGCATTGCCCACGAGCCGCGTAGCGGCGAGGCGATTTCTCTCCAGTGTGCGTTTTTTTTTTTTTTTTTTTTTTTGGCGGCCCAAGGGGGGGGGGGGGGGGTTAAACCCCCTAACCCCCCCCCCGTAGATCCGTGCCTGTAATCATTCTACGACTGATCAACTATGTTATAATAGAGCGGAGGAAGGCAGCTCACACCTGAGCTGTTTAGTTATATAGGCTTTATCAAGCTCAATATGAACGATTGGAAGAGATCGAGAAGGGAGGGGTGGGAGAAGGGTAGAGAGAGAGAGAGAGAGAGAGAGAGAGAGCAGAAGAGAGGGAGAGGGGGGGGGGGGGGGAGAGAAAAGGAAGGGGGGAGAGAAAAGGAGGGGTGGTAAAGAATGTAGTGAGGTTTCGAGAGGAATGGATGCAGAGGATTATGCGATGACGACTGTTTTCGGTGTATTTTTTAAGGGAAAGGCGCGTCTCGTGTCCTTATCCACACTTCAGTGCATTCTTCTCCCGATTCTTCTTGAGCAAATCTGACCTAGTCACAAAGAGATATATAGGCCTACTCCTTAAATAAAAACAAATAGTGCTTTGATGCCTCCTTTCTGCTTGAATGGTATGAATAATATCACAACTGCAGTCATATTACAATGTCTGGCATCAAGATTGGGTGCACTTCCATGTGTTGCTTTTACCTTCATGGTTATTGCATTATAAAAGATAATCAATTCGATTTCTTGTAGTCAATGTCAGGGCATTATAAAGTCGTGTTGTAGACCCTGTGCAAGTTTTATTTGATTTGTGTCCTAAGCCACCAAAGGGATGGGGCGGGGGGGGGGGGCGGGCGAACATCGACCTTACCCTCTGCCGGATACGTTTCCACAGTTCCAAAGTCTTTGACTGGAGAATAATTCATTCAGTTTTGATATCATCCCTTTCTTTACTGTGTTTATGAAGAAAACAAATACACTGTCGCTCATATAGGTGGAATATTTTTGTTTTACCCCAATTTATGGATTTTTTTATTTTTTAATTTTAAATAATAGATCTAGATAAAAGTATACATTCTCAAATTTTAGTGAATAATAATTTGCAAATGTGTGTTTTGCGTGACTGCTAAAGCATGTGTATGCTTCTATGCTTATCAAATAGGGGACCTACGCCCTTAAGTCATAAATGACAGTAATGAGGATTAATGCCCCACAAAAGGGCACTAATATAGCACATCGACACGGTTTTGATCCTGGGGCCTCACAGTTACGAGGCCATTGCTTTGTCACTCAACCATGACTGTACGCAGCGGGGGCTAGGGTAGGGGGCAGTTTCCATAAATTTAAAAAAAAAACAGAAAATGCAATAATTTTTCAATAATTTATTGCATTTTACCCCGGTTCCCAACATAAAAAAATCCTCTGTGTGCCCATGCCTTGAGCCATAATTAAAAAAAAAAAAAAAAAAAAAAAAATCCAAAGGGAGGGGGGGGGGGGGGGGGTTTAGTTTTTTTTTTAGGGGGGTTTACACACATAAAAATACCAAAGGGGGGGGGGGGTTTAACCCCAAACCCCCCCCCCCCCTGCGTACGCCCCTGCCCTCCAGCTTCATTACAATCTCCATTTTTTCGAAGCAGGTACATAAATATTCATAAGTTGAATTAATAAGTGGATAATGTAAAATGATAATTAGTTGCTCGAACCCAAAAGCCTTTTAGTGTTATTAATCATTTTACACACAAGCTTAATAGGTTGGGTCTGGATGAATTAGAAAAATCCTTGCCTTTATGAAACAACACAATGAAACAGGAAATAATTCAATAAAACAGCAAATAATTAATGTTTTTTAATGGAAAATCAGAGCAAATGACGTTGAACTGCTGGGGATAATTGATATAACAAAAAACTTAAGATATTTAGTAGGCTATTATATTGGCAATGAAAACCCATTAACTGCGGTTATAAAAATGTTTTCGAAGTCTCCTATTTTCATTCTCAGTTCCTTCTCTTCTCTTTTCTCTCTCTCTCTCTCTCTCTCTCTCTTTTTCGTTCTTTCTCTCTCTCTCTCTCTCTCTTTTTCGTTCTTTCTCTTTCTTTCTATCTCTCTTTTTTTTTCTCTCTCTCAGATCTTACCAATTGCAACATTTCGTGATCTTGCATTTCGTCGTCTTTCAAACAATATACAGGTGCCAGTTTTCAATATATCTTCTTTATATTTCTTTATATACTTATCTCCTTTTTCATATCAATTCTTTCAGCGTCTAGTATAATAGTGTCCCCACATTTTCCCACCTTGCACCGAGTTGTGCTATATGCTTTGATTATCTGTCTCGTTTTTGTATCTACATGTGTACCGTCTAAAAACATTTATTGAGTGCTCGTCAATATTGAGCAATAAGGTTGATGTATAATCAAATGCATTTTCAGTATATCATTCGCTTCGATTGTAATAATGTTAGTGTTGGGTTATTCTCTTTTCTGTCTGTAAGAGTCAGCCTATGTATTTCAACTGTATTAATTACGCATAATCATTTTTATACAGCTGTCAATCTAGTTACAGGGATAGCATATCTCTACTTCCCTATAGTGTGAACTAAAAATACCTCTTTATGATTCAAAGAATATTATTTTCTTAACGATTGATTTATGATCATGCATAGTGATAGTGTTAACCCATTATACAGAAATCAATTACGGACAGTGGGCCTGCATGAGTAAGATGACTACATTATACATGTAGAGTCACGCACTGTTGTTGATTCAAGAATAATTATTATAAACTCATGAAAGAAAATGCAGGTGACTAAATTAAGTCCTTCCAGTGTACTTCGTAGTGTATGAGACTAACGGCTCACTGCATGTCGGAAATGGTCGGTCTAAGACAGAGATGCCCCCTCCCACCCCCCTCTCTCTCTTTTCTCTCTCTCTCTCTCTCTCTCTCTCTCCCCCTTCTCCCATCTCTCTCCCTGAGTCACTCTGCATTTTGTCTTATTTTCATCTTCATCAGTTTTGCTGTCAGTTGTGTTTTAAAGAAAATCAAAAGGCAATTTCATTTTAATTTTGTTTTTATCTTTAATTTATTTTGCCTCTTACGGGCGTTTGTTTGTGAAGTATTTGCCCTGGATAAACCGAATTTAATGTTGGTGTGCTATCAGACATCAAATATTTCAACAAAGGATGGATTTCTTGCATGATGTGAAACTTCTTGACAGATATGCAGCCTAGCATTGTAATTAGCTATACGCTCTCAGTTTCAATCTATCTATTTGTTCCATCATCCATGATTCGTCAGAATTTTTTTGTTTTGTTGTTGTTGTTGGAGGGGGGGGGGTTGATTGAATGATTGATTGATTTTATTCGTCAAGCCTCCAACATACAACAATATAAAAGAATAACAAACAAAAATTAAGTCAGCTTGAACAGGATAAACCACGAAAGCTGGAAAACTTATTTCCAGTGGGGATGGTAGAATTCATATTATTAGAATTGATTGTGTTTGGTATGAGCACACAGAAAATGAGGAAGTATGGAGAGAAATAAACAGTTAACACATTTCTATGTGACAAAAAGGAAAGGTTCACGAGTTTAATTATTAATCATTGTTCATCTTTAGTGAGTTATAATTATAACTGTACGTATTATGATATTGATATGGAATTAGGCGTATTTATATTCCAGCAAGATGATTCTCATATACCTAAGATTAAACGCCTCTCGTTTGCCAATGAGCTAATTAAGTACAAACAAATCTATAGATGACTGTTTTTTTCGAGCACACTGACTGGTGAGAGAATAGTAAATTCCATAAAAGTAGAGCTAACAGCCCAGAGAGGGAGCCATTTTGTTGAATGTATTGGCCGAATTCATGTTGTCATTGACATTGTTGACAAGAGGGACAAGATTTATAATCATGTTTACCAAGCATCGTCCCAGTGTTAAAACCGTTTGAAAAATTATTTGTTATTGTGATATGCACGACGAAAATGAAAACGATTATTTGCAGATTTATGCATATCTAGATTCAAATAGAAGAAAAATACAAAATATTGTAAGGAAATGTTGCAGTAGGGGTCAGAAGCGCAGGGCACCTCCGCACCTGCCTATACGCCGACCCCTGGTCAAACGCCTGATCAAAATATATTACTCTTTATTATGTCACTTAAAGGTAAAGACCAGTATTGGAAAAGCCCCAATTTCAAATAAATGAAATGGAAGCTCTCATTACCAATCATGTGAAAGAATATGTTTTGACTAATACATGATGATACAAAATTTGCCGGGAAACCGCCTACTAATTCATATATTTGGTAACTTTGTTTCTCTCATGGACTGTGAGAGATATAGGGTAGTCCCATATACATCTTTCTGTGTATAGTGCTTGTAACTTTACGAAGAATGGGCCAAATTTCTTATCATTTTGATGATTCCAGAACCTTGCAGATGCTAGATGTTAGATGATCAACCTTTTCTGATCGATTCCACAACGTTTCTTTCACAATGCAATCGCATGACCATTACTGGTCTTTACCTTTAACGGAAAAAGATGAGGTATAATCATGTTTAATTTAAAGGAGCTACACAAAGAAAAATTCACTACAACTGATAATTAGAACAAATTACATATGGATGGAAAGATTTTCTCTTGAAAAACACGAATAATTTGCTGAGAATCTTATAGATATCATGGAAAGGCGTAAAATGCAATTTTTCAAGACCCTTCTTAGACCCCCGAACGCCCCTGAACGTAAGCCAAACATACGAGCGTAGCAAGCTCTGAATAGTGACGTCACACACTGGACAAACAGCTCAGTACCGGCTGCTTACCGGAGTCGCGCGTGAATTAGTCTGCAGCTAGCTAGCCAGCCGTGTCCCGTGTGTGACGTCACAAAAATTGACGCTCTACAAAGGACCGCTGAAGGCAGAAAATCTGGATCTCGAAACTAACATTTTTGAGAGTTGATTACTGCGGGCCCCAAACATATTTTGAAGAGGAGAGTTGTTGTATTTGACCAGTAAGGCTTCCCCTTCGCAATGATATGAGTTTTGCATCAATTCAAAACACTTTTGATTATTCGTGTGTCTACTTTAATGAATTTAAGTATTTAATTTAGTATTATTTTGTTTGCTTTTCAGGAAGTTTTACTCTAACTCCTCAAAATCAATAATATCAATATCAAAATCCAACAGGACCCCCCCCCTCAAATTAAAATTATTAGCCGTCCAAATCTTGGGTGCTGTATAATAATAATAATGTATTTATATAGCGCATTTTCCATATAATGTTCAAATGCACTTTACAGTTTACAGAAGAGGTGAGTATTTTGAGATATCTTTTGAAGGTATTGAAATTTTGTTGGTTATGGAGAGATTATGGGCCTAGCTAATTCCAGAGTTCATGGGAGCAGCAGTTGTGAATGTTCTGTCACCAAGGAAGCATCTTGGGAAGTTGGGAGATGGATGGTTCAGTGTGATGCCTTGAGAGTATATCAGGAGCGAAGGACTAGCGGGATGGTTGCCTGAATTATCTGAATCTGAATAGCAGGGGCGGTGATCCGCCCCCCCCGGAAATTTGAAAAAGTGCAATAATGAAACAAAATGTATAGCAAATACCAAGAGTGCAGCGTTTAGACTAATACAAATGCAAAAATCCTCTCGCTCGTACGTCGCATTTTGTCCCACCAATCATGAAAAGTAATCACCGCCCCTAGCTGCCTGACTTATAAGTTTAGATATGAAGGGAGGAGCCAGATCGACCGTGGATGCTATTTTGAGGGTGAAAAGATGTATTTTATGCTGAATCGGTGAGTCGATGGGGTCAGGGCCATTATATGGGGAGGAAGGGGAGCAGTGGCGTACCTGGGGTACTCAGAGAGGGGGGGGGGGGGGGCAAGCGACCGAAACAAACAAAAAGGCGATGCTAATTTTCACTTCTGGCGAGCGAGCGAGCAAAAACAAATCTTTAAGTAACGTTTGGTATATAAACTGGTATTGTTGCAAGTTGGGGGTGGGAACATTCACTTGTTAGCGACGTTAATTTCATTTTTTTGCAAACGAGTGTAGCGAGCAAGAAAAAAAAATCACTTCTTTTTTAATAATTGCCACTTAAACTTGGTTCAATTGTCCCATACAGGGCGCGGGAACAATATTGTGTGTAGGGTGATTTTATACCCATTTTAGCTAGCGAGCGAAAATACATCTTTCTCTCAATGAATTGCTATATAAAATTGGTTTCATTGTTGCAGGTAGGGGGCGGGCACAATCGTGTTTAAGGCAATGTCAATCCCATTTTGGCGGGCAGGCAACCCCCTACATTTATCTTTTTAATGATATTGTATAGCAGGTTAGTGGTGGGCACATAATTCCACGAGCTAGCGAGCGTAGCGAGCGAAAAAAAAAACACTTCTCTTTTATAGGGAAAATATGGTACATAAAACTTGGGTTCATTGTTCCATGTCAGGGACGTGATTATTGAAAGCGGTGTTATTTCTATTTTGGCGAGCGAGCGTAGCGAGCGAGCAAAAAAAATCACTTCTCTTTTATAGGGAAAATATGGTATATAAACTTGGGTTCATTGTTCCATGCAGGGACGTGATTATTAAAAGCGGTGTTATTTCTATTTTGGCAAGCGAGCGAGCAAAATTTTTGTAATGATAATTGGTTCATAAATTTCAGATTTTTTTGTTGCAGGGCAGGGCTTGCACAATCATTTCTAAGGTGATGTTAATTCCGTTTTGGCGAGCACGAGCACACCAAAACTTCTTTGAATAACGGCACAATTGTATTCTAGGCAATACTAATCCTTTTCTTTTTTCAGGGGGACGAGCAAGTGAAAACATTTTATACAAAATAGGCTAGCAAGCAGTTCGCGCCAGCGAAGAGTTTCGAATTTGTTATATCACTTATATTTTCCTATTTTCATTTGTTTTAATTTTTCAGGATGCGTTAAAAGTTTTCGAAGAGTCTCAAAAGCAAAAGGAGTGAAGGGAGTTCGAGCGACCGAACTGGTCATGAGGGTACTTTTGCATTTTCAAAAGTAGAATTGAAGGATTTGGTATAGGCCTACACTACATTTTCAGGAAAAAAACTGTACGTTTTCAAAATATCTGGGGTCAACTGCCCCCCCCCCCGCTAGTGATACGGCCATGGTTTTTTTTTTTTTAATTTCCCCATTTTTATTCCTTTCCTTTTCTTTTCCCTTTTTCTTCCTTTTCTCTTCTTCTTCCTTTTTTTTTTCCTTTTGTTTTCCTATTTTCTCTTTCTTTCCTTTTTTCTTCCCTTTTCCTTTTTTCTTTTTCTTTCCTTTCCTTTCTTTTCTTTTCTTTCCCCTTTTTCTTTTTTCCCCCTGGAGCCCGTCAGGGGGGGGCACTCTGCCCCCCCTACCCCCCCCCATAGGTACGCCAGTGAAGGGGAGACAGTCAGGGGCGGATCTAGCTTTTTGCTAAGGGGGGGTTTGACCAAAATAATGACGATGCGGAGCATCGTCCACGAGCCGCGAAGCGGCGAGCCGATTTTTTTGGGGGGTGTTTATTTGAACCCCGTAAGTGATGTTTTCCTGGCATCTATTAACACAATGGAGACCATAAAAAGCAGTGCATGATAACGTCTTTTTAAATCAAGTAACAGTTAAATACACAGTTATCATGTGTTTGGTTAAGTTACCAGATGAGTTGAATATCTTCTCACAATATTTGCACTTGAAAGGGTTTCTCTCCAGCGTGCGTTCTTTTTTCTTTCTTTTTTTCTTTTTTTTCTTCTCTTTTTTTTCCTTTTTTTTTTTGGGCCGCCCAAGGTGGGGGTTTAAACCCCCTAAACCCCCCCGTAGATCCGCGCCTGACAGTATTTCTCCAACATATTTCGCCTAATTTCTCCATGCTATCGGCCTATCGTAATTGTAGACTAAAAATGTTTATAGGCATAGTCCCCTTCAGACTCCACCCTAGCTTCCACACATATTTGGGGTCCCCGGCCCCCTCAAAAAAAAAAAAAAAGTCTTACACCAGTGGCGGATCCAGGGGGGGGGGGGCACGTGCCCCCCCCGGCCAAAGAAAAATGTTGAAATCAGCCCCAAAATTCGCCAAAATGTACTGGCAAACAGAGACGTGCCCCCCGCCCCCCCCCAAAAAAAAAAAAAAATCCCTGGTTGAGTCGTTGCTCTCCTCGTTCCTTTTCCTTTCCTACTCTCTTTAATTTGCCCGCCCACCCCCCCCCCCCAAAAAAAAATAATATGTATGCGAGAAGATCGTAACTGATATCACCCTTCATTTCTTCTTCCTTTTTCACCTTCCCTTTGTCCTCTTCTCCTTTTTATTTCCCTTTCCTTCCTTCTCTCTTTTGGGGGGGGGGGGGGAGGGGGGGGGGGGGGCAACAGCCTCGGAGGCAAGGCCTTTAGGTAACCCCCCCCCCCCCCAGCACAAAAATGTGCTCTTACCCCCCCCCCCCCCGCTTACTTCAGCGGCTGGCTGAGTCGTTGCGATTTTGTTGGGACCAAACAAATATATGTAAAAGTCCTCTTACCCCCCTTGTGCCCCCCGGGAAGAAATTCCTGGATCCGCCCCTACACAACGCAACAACAACTTCTACATCAAATGATGTTACTCGGTTTTTGATTACGAGGAAGTTATTGTACTTTTCAAATCAAAATGCATTATATCGCGAGTGAAAGATGGCTAATTTACACTTCCTTTCTCTACCCAAGTGAATTTCCTATGAACTTAGATTTGGAATATGATAGAGCACCGGATATGAACAACAACAACAACACGTGTAATCTGATCTGCCGTCGACGGCTTCTAGCCGAACAGCTGATTATGACGTATGCTGCATGCATAACAAAGATCGCCTATCTCAGCTTGATGCGGTGGTAAGTGGTGTTTCTTATGACTGCGCAATATTCACGAACGTACAGTGCAAATTGCGAATAATGCAGTTTAAAACACACGTGCAAGTTAAAATATCTTGATTGCTACTGATGTGCAGGTCAGACAACCCAGGCCATTCTTGAGGTAATTTTCTGGTAAGAATAATTAGATCTTTGAATTTATTGCAGGAGAGTCGAGTCTTGGTCGCCGGTCGACTGCAGCTGCATCCATTCGCATGCATGTGATATTTCTGAGCTGAGACTGTGAGAGAGAGATGGTGGTCGGTCGTGAACTTGCTGAGTGCATTGTGTGTGAGTCAGAGACGGGGTTTCAGACTGAGTGTCTAGTGACACTTTCATGAACTCTCAAAATGCATGTCCGCAAAGCCCTACTTACTGTATTTCACCCTTTTCTTTGTAAGTACAAGTGTGGGTAGATATTGGTGTCAGCTGGATGGGGATTATTTAGCTGGGCTTTTCCTTTGGCCTTTGCTGTTTGGGGCTGGTAGAACTTTTGTGAAATAAAGAAATAATTTTCCACTTTTTGCAGATCTTAACTTCTTAGATCTTGGGCTAGCATCCTACTCCTAGCATCTAGATTCTAACCCAAGACATCTTGTAAAATGGGGATAAAATGAAGTGGTAGAATCTTGTTTTAATTCCCTATTTTGGCTATGAATGATTTTGTATACCGGTATTATAAATCATCTTAATCACCATCCTAATTAAATATTATCAATATCATCTTCTTCATCAATTTCCTGGCTACTTTTTTTTAATCGAGTTCCGACATAACCCACACTCAATTCGTCCCCAGATACCGGTAACCAGACTGTGTTTTGTCTAAATATAATTGTATATCCAAATGTTTAAAGGTAGTATTACTGGTGTACACAAATTTATGAATACATGTCTATGTACAGTCTATTGTATTACCGTTCCTTTCAGGGCATTCTGGATGGTTAACTTTCTATTTATATAAGGTATTTTCTGGTAACTGGGATAGACAGACAGACTGTATTGTCTTTCCAAATGGTTTGTTTGAATGAGTATGACTGTCTTTTCTATGTTTGTTTAGGAACAGGCACAGGTACCTGCGTAACTTGGAATCTGAAGAAACGAGTCATGGACAATCTGGAACGAGGGAGTGCAGCCATTGATTGGTGCGAGAATAATTACGCAATAGTTCCTGGTATAGCAGAATTCTACAATACAGTAAGTATTATATTCTGTACACGCTTGTTTGTTTTGTTAAAAAGTTGATTAGGTAAAATTGTGATGGAGGTGGGGGGGGGGGGGAGGGGGGGGGGGGGTGCAGAGCCAAATGGTCATGGATACAAATATGTATATTGTATTTCTTTAGTTATTGCAGGATTACAACCACAAGACTGGTACTAATTTTCTTTTTCTTCATGGGTTTACTTATTGATTGATGTGGGAATTTTTATGAATATTTGATCAAACTTGTCCTTTCCTCCTCCCCCCCCCCCCCCCACCCCCCATACAGCTTGGACAGCTTTTTTTCCTTCTATTTTTCCTTATTATAAAAATAATATTGTAGTTCATGTAGTGAACTACACCAACAATGTCTCTAAGCACTTTACAGATCGATAACTACATGTACCCTGTTAAATGACGTATACATGTATGTGGGCAGCTTGACGCCATACTATGTCACATAAACTTTATGAAATTCGATAGTAGGATAGGGGTGAGTTTGGAGGGAATTAAAGTGGAGGAGTGTAGGACGTCTCCCTCTATTATACCTATTGAGACTATTTGAAAGGAATTGCAATATTTCAAATTTGGACATCAGTATTTACAAGGGGATTTGATTACATGAATGATTGAGAGTCGATATGGATTTTAGTACAATATGCAGCACTCAATAATAGAAAAATATTAGTACAGTACATGAAGCATTCTGCTAATCTGCTCGCAACAATGGACTAATCCCTCCCTATTGACCTCTGGTTATCCAGATGGCCCATGAACAGATAGCCTTTCTCAGCAGTGCACTTTTTCTCACACAGAAGTCTGTTGTTTATGTTTTACCTTAC
>JAVYIG010011058.1:0-63777 GCA_035222895.1 Strongylocentrotus droebachiensis
TGCAATCGCATGACCAGAACTAGTCTTTACCTTTAAAAGCAAAATGCGAGGTCTATAATCTGCAATGATTCCATGAAAATATTTGTTATCGCTATGTCGAGCAAGCATTTCCGTCATTTTGTTACGCCTAAAACTTAAATACAACACTGGTTTGTATATATTTGCAGTGCAACCTGCTTAGCGACCACCTGTCTAAAACCACCCCCTACTAACAGCGTTTCTCATTGAATCGGGTAATATAGGGGAACCTCTCATCTGTAAGACCTGCTTACCTGTCTCCCTTAAGTAATAATAATAATAATAATAATAATAATAATTAATTTTTATATAGCGCTTAATACAAATGTCTCCTAAGCGCTTTACAAATATACTATTTGTAAACAGGTTTTCACTGCATTTTACGTTAAATGCCACTGTTAATAAACATAAGGCCATTAACAAAAATATACATGTTTAGCGTCCCCGCCCGCTTCCTTTTGGGGGGCCGCCTCCTATTTTTATTTTATTTTTTAATTTAATCTATTTCTGATAAAAATAATAAAAAAAAAATAAAAAATGTCGTTGGCCGTCTTGAAAAATAGCCCGACTGTCAGGGAAAATGTACCGAGCGGCCATTTTAAGCGGCCATTTTGAAAGAAGAAAAAAAAAAAGGGGGGAGGGGGGGCTCCTCCTTCCTATTTTTCAAAAAGGCAGGACGCTAAACATGTTTTTTTTCTTCTTTTTTTTTGCCTAAGAGACCGTATATATATTTTTTTTATATTCGAAGTTTGTTTTTCTTCATTTGGTAACACATTGCCATTTTTGTCCTCGTCCAGTCTTCTCATTGATCGACGTATATGTATCAGTTGTCGGTTGCTAGGTCGAAGAAAAAAAAGTATGGGCTATCAAGGACACCTTTTATATAACATTGGCCAATGGCCTTTGTTGATCCCTCGCATCCACCACCCTTCACCCTTCTTTCATAGTACCAGTCAATGAAAGTTTTTATATTTATGCTGTTTAATTTTATACCGATTTGTTTGTATATCTTTCTGATAAAATTGAATAGAATTGAATTTAAGTTTTTATATTTATGTTTTTTAATTTATACTGATTTGTTTGTATATCTTCTGGTCTGTTTTTAAAGAGATGTGAAATAAAAATTGAATTGAATTGAATTGAAACACGTAACAAAAATAGGCTATTTGACATGAGGAAACAAATCTACATTTTGTTTCCTCATATATTCAATGTATCTATGTATGCATGTTTCTCCACCGACCCCTGTCTTTGACTGTTCGATTCACATGCTATAATTGGTATCTTCGTGGAAAGAATCTATTCTGCATAAATTAGTTGTTGCTTGATGTTGGGTTAATGGCATCTGACAAGTTTTTAGTTGAAAAAAATTGTTAAAAAAAACATGCATTAAATTATTAACATAGCAGAATGCACGACCTTACTTTTCCAGTTATGCCTTCATTTTTAAATAGAATAAAATAGCCTGATGAATTGAAAAGAGTCCATTGACATTGGTGACGTGCATGATTCACGAATCAGATTCACGAATCACTTCCGGTGGAGTCGATAAAGAAGCAGCTGCATTTTGCAAGGTATCTGAAATATTATACCACTTGTGTAGATACAGGGTGACACGGGTGACACGGGTGACACGGGGGACACGTGCCCCCCCCCTCCCAACCTATTCAAGTGGTGAACAATAAAATTAAAGAAAAGAGAGAACGAGAAAGGGAAAACGAGAAAGGTTTAGAAAATAGACACATGGACCATCTCCCACACCTTCCCCTAATCAGTAGCCTTGTAAATCCCCATTTCATTTTCCGACTAAGACTGCCCCCCCTGCCTTTTTCCCATTGCCTCCTTAATGGGATGGACTCTCGTTACACCACGGATCCATTTTGTGAATGAAACGATAGCATTGACCTTATTTGCAATAGGGAAGGCGCAGGGAGAAGCGGCCATTCACATTGAACTGTTGAAAGGTGGCAACATATTGCATAACTTGCTATATATAAAAAAAATGCGCAACGTTAGGAATATATAATGGTCCTAACATAAGTTATTAATGAGTGTTATTTAGCAATAGGTCAGATCATAAACATATTCAAATTTATGGACGACTCTGCCTTATTATTAATTAGAGATATTTTGGATTTCTGAGAGCAACTAAAAGGAATAGGCCATTTTCGTAAAGTAATCAAATTTAGTGCACAAATCTTTGACAAGTGCCTCGTTACAAATTATTTTACTCCCCTGTGACAAACATTATGGCTTGTCCTACCTTACAAAGAGTAATATATGCAATTCACATTCTGACTATTGAAATACAATTAATAGTAACAGGTGAATGAAATGATTTGCATAGAAGCGCTTGACAAAGATTTGTGCATTCATTTTGATTACATTACGAAAATGGCCTATTGGAACGAAACGAGCTACATGCATAATAAATTTGTCGATATGTCAGGCAATTATCTGGAAAAGTCTAGTAACAATTATTGAAGAATAAGCATGCATAAAATTGTAATGCATAATAGGAACTGGTCTACTTGTTGATATGTCAGGCACGTGGTTAGAGGTTCATCCGACGTAGCAACGGCTTAAGCATCCAGAATGTTGATTTCTAAAAATCGTCTAGGCATTTGGCTAATTAGGGACACCAGAAATGAATTTTCATCCTGTTAATTTGAATGCATCGTTAAAATCGTATATATTTAAATATATTTGCTTTTTTAATTGTTTTCTCTTTAAACCCTAAATGTGTACTTGTCAAAGGCATGACTGGCTTAGCAACATTGAGGCCTTAATATATGTTTTTATAGATTTGCCTGCAAGCCTTTTCAAAATAAGGGGGGAAATTAAAGTATTATTAATGTGGAAATTGGGAAAGATAAGTGTGTATTCTTAGAACATGGTGATCTGACATTAGTTTGCTCTGTTGCAAATTGCTCTCAAAGTTGTTTCTTCTTCTTTTGTATAGGTATAGCAAATGGGTTTAAGCCAGGGTTATGATGATGATGTTAGTGTTATGTGAAAGATTACTATGATTGCATACTATAACACCGTGTTTATTTGCATGACAAAGACGCCAAGAATGTGACATGCCCATGTCATATTCTGCGGCCAGAATGCAACAATTATCCCTTAATTATGTTTGATTTTCTGCTTGTAATTAGTGCCCTGCAGAGATAACCGATTACGTAACACCGATCGAGTCAAGTACGCACCTATCATGATGTGATCAGTCACACCTATCAATCAACACTTGTTGCTAAATTCATATACAAGTCATGTACCGTGTGATTATATAGGCAGATCCATAAATACAAGGCTTTGCCCCTCCCTTCACGGTCCCCTCCGCCGCCCCCCCCCCTTTTGAAACAAGAATTCACGTACCCGCCACCCCCGCTTCCTGATCATGCCGATAGATCTGCATTCCAAGAATCACCCTCTCTTCGCTTTTTTTTTCTCCCCCCCCTCTCTTTCTCTTTCTCTCTTCTCCTTCTCTCTCCTTCTCTTTAATTCTCTCTCCCCCTCCTTCTCTCTCTCCTTCTCTCTCTCTCTCTCTCTCTCTCTCTCCACTGTAAACCATTTCCAACGTCAGGAGAACAAAGTTATTCAACATTACAAGGGTTGAAATTTTGCTCTCTTTTTTTTGTTGGGGGGGGGGGGGCGGGGCGGCGGCTATTACAGTGTATTATTTTCAAACCTGTTGGGAGAAATTGGTAGTAAAGAAATCCTTCGACTTAACATTCTATATCGGTGTAATCTTATACTCACCTCTACACACTAAGAAAAATGGTGCAAGCATGCACCTTTAGGGGTGCAAACCGATGCAACAATAGCAGCACCTTTAGGGGTTAAATCCTGCACCCTTTTTAAAGGTGCAATCCTGCACCCTTTAAAAGGGTGCCAGATTGAACCTTTTAGGGGAAATAGTACCCTTTATGGTTCATTCCTGCACCTTTAGGGGTGCAAACCGATGCAACACTAGCAGCACCTTTATGTGTTCAATCCTGCACCCTTTAAGAGGGTGCCAGATTGCACCTTTTAGGAGACATGTTAGTACCCTTAATGGTTCAATCCTGCTCCATTAGGGGTGCAAACCGATGCAATAGCAGCACCTTTAGGGGTTCAATCCTGCACCCTTTAAAAGGTGCAATCCTGCACCCATCATCGAGGAATGCTGGTAAAATTTGCTCGTACACAAATACATATTAAACATGCATGATGTTTCTTGGTTAGTAATCATATAATCAATATATCTATTGCTAAAACGTGAATGTAATTGTAACATGATCAGACAAAATAATCTATTGGTTAATGATTGCCAAAGGAAAATACAGATCACAAAATTGATGTGCATTGTCATAATTTGCTTAACAAATCATGATAAATGTATTTTTATGTGAATAGTGGAAAGGTATCATGAATATGCATGCAATATGCAAACTTTTATTTTTGCCACCCTTTTTTGGTCGATAGGGTTCATTTTTGTGGGAAGGGTGCAAAATCTTATTTGCACCCTTTTTTGAACCCCTTTTCCTTCAATAGGGTTCATTTTTATGTAAAGGGTGCAAACTCTTATTCTGCACCCTTTTTTGCACCCTTTTTTCTTAGAGTGTAAAGCAAATTAAGTTTGGTACCAACTTGTATGTTTTTATCTTCATAACTGTAATATGTATATGTGCAAACCCCAGAGATTTATTGATGAACTTAATGCAAAATCCAGCACAAACCAGATTATTCAGTGACAGTATTTTTTTCACACAACTACACCAATTCCCGCTTCTTTGCAAATAATGTTATAGTCAGTGCAAAGTTGTGATTATGGACATGATAAACTATTGAATTAGGGTGATAGCTTGCTCAGACGTATAAGTAAGGATGAAAGAAGCTAGGGGGGGGGGGATCAAGAACCTGCCGTCAGATGACATCTAAATGTAAGTTGATTCATGTTGATGTGCAGGGCTGCATACAACTCATATTTTGTTATTCACACATCTAAATATTTCATAGATTTTTAAATATTGTTTTTTAAATAATTTTCTCAAACCTGCTAAGCTCCACCCTAAAAATGTTCCAGGTATCATTCATCTGCAATCATTAGTGAGCTAACGAGAGACAGTGGTATGTATGTTATACCAGTTGGAAAAACAGATTGTTAAATGTTATTATTTTAATATCTATATCTATGTAATGCGTTGTAAGGTATGATAAAGTAATCATTATGGTTTTAATGGAAAATAAATTGAATTAAAATATATTGAACTGAATTTTAAAAAAGTTTTAAGTCTGACGTTTTTATCACGCTAGTAGTTTTCTACACCATGTTTGTTGCCATGTAAACAACCACACGCAGTGCGCTTTGCTACAAGATGCATGTATTGTTTTGGTCTTGTCTTCTGTGACCCGCATAAATACCTACCAATTAGTTTATATCCTTCTACTTTGTCTTATCAAATGGATTTTCGCGCCTTTCGTTGCCACCAATTTGGTTCTGAATAGCATTCCAAGTTGAGTGGAATCCCATTTAGGGAGATCAGATTAGGATAAGATTAATCCCCCTTTAATCCTTTCTAAAACCAACTCGACTAATCCTAATCTTTCCTTTGACCTTTTGACTTTGGCCCTCGGATGGATGTTCTCAGGTCTCAGACTAACAAATTTCAGCAGCCTATGATTTAAGCTAAGAGCGTAGATACGACAATTATTTATTCTTTTAAAATAAATATAGTATTATTTTCACATGTGACTCGTAATACTATATTTATTTTAAAAGAATAAATAATTGTTAAAGTGTTTAAAGGCCAATTAATTATATTAATTAACATTGATATCCTATCTATAAGTATCCTTGTCTGTTAAAGGCATCGTTTAACAATGTTAAATCTGAGATGCACGGCCCTACGTGTTATCAGTGTCTGTGATATGGTGTAATAATTATTGAAGCCCTAAAATTGCGCTTCAAAATGATCAAGAAGTGCCTCAAAAAAGTAAAAATCTTTGAGTGACCGGTTTTACCATACTCGTTTTTCCCAATAGACTGTAGTGTTATGAAAACCGTTTGGCAAACGGTTTTCAAAACTTGTAATTCCAATCATAAATATCTTGATAATCAGACAGGCGATCGGCTTGTAAAAGTCATGGAGTTCCTGACTGACCTAAAGGTTTATAATTATCATTGCAGCATGAGCTAAATCCAGGATTTTGTTTCAGAATCTGAGAAAAGTTACCGGATCCCTTAGTTTAACAACGATTTGTATACTCAATATCCAAATATTACCAAATGTATTCGGTCAGAATGGATCTTTTTGAAAGATCGATTTGTATACTTAATTCATGGAAGTTATAGCAAAAAACAGAACAGAAAGAAAAGGTGATTTTTTAGAATAATTTCTTTAATCAATATTTCGTAATTCAGCAAGTGGCTGCGACGAAATGAGAATAAAGCCTTCAAATCGATTCGATTTATTTAAATAAAGTATGAAATGTTATGATGCCGTCTCCTAACCTTTATTTTCAGAGATACCCTCAACACAAGATCGAGATCTCAGCTATTCTAATCCTTGTCAGCATAATAAATGAATTAATGAATTAAATTAATATATAAGTAATTAAATGTTTAAAAGATAAGAAAAATACAATAAATAAATAAATACATAGATAAATCAATTAATTCATAAATAAACAAACAAATAGATTGATAAATAAATTTAAAAAATCATAAACTAATAAATATATATCGTTTTAATTATATAAATAAACGACATTTCTAAATTTCAAATGGTGTATTTCGCTTATTTTATTTCATTCTCATATAAAAAGCACAAAATACACATATAGACATTAATAATTTCGATGCAAATACATAAATAGAAATAACATTGAAATGTTGAATAACCTGCATATTAGATTGGAATAAAAAGAGAGAATTAAAATAAAGCCTGAGAGGGCTTGTGGGGTAAATTCCCTCAAAGAAAATTGTTAATAGTATGCAGAAATATAGTGTTCAGGTTTACTTTGAACATGATATAACAAACACAACAGAACAGATTTTAAACAAGAACTCTGTCAGAAATATATAGATGAAATAATCAAAATAATTACGACTGATATAAATCATTCATATTCACGTATGGGATGATCTTTAAGTTTTCTTTTAAATGCGGATGTAGTTGAGCAAGTACCAAAATCCTTAGGTAGTATTCCTTATAGCTGATCTCTGCAAAACGGTAGATTTGACTTTCCATAAATGAACCCAATTACTTTTACGACCACTAAATTATTCAGACAAAACATATTATAAATATTTGTTGGCAGAAGTCTCTTAAAACACAAGAATCCGATAATTACTAAATAAAACTCATATAAAATGAAATATATTCGTTTTTTTTTAAATAAGGGGCTGAATGGCCTAAATAATAAACTGCCAGGATATAAAAGCAGGTTATTTGAATTTAATAGTAGGGAAAACGTCAAATAATTTACGTTTCAAAAGAAGTGAGGCATACTTTATCACAAGTTTCTGATTTCTTCTAAATTGCTTATCATTAATTTTGTGTATCATTTTAGACTATAAGTCTACATGAAAATCACTCATGTCAAAATATCGCTAGCTATTGTAAAGTCAAATAAAAAGGTTAACATTCCTATTTCCTAACTAGATGTGTCCGACCAGTTTTAGGCAAAATTTATATATTTGTTTATATCTGCTCAATTCCTTGTGAAATGTGATCGTATACGTTGTGCATTTTAATTTTGTTGAACCAAATTAGGCATAACATTGCCAAAAAGTTAGTCCGGGATCATTGTTAACCATATCATAATATTGTTGTCAAATTACCTCTCTTGTTTTTTATTTGTTATGGGGGGGGGGGGGGGGGGGGGTTATCTTGGGCTGTCGTTTGACCAACAGTCTACTTTGTTAAAGAATTAAATAGGTTGATAGAGACATCTATACCTTACGCGTCCAACATTAAGTCGAAGTGCAAAGCTTATTGTTATATAGGCGTTGGGTGGGGATCTAATGATGATTTCAAAAGGTATACAAACAATACAAGACCAAGTGCACATTTTGTAGTAGTCTTGTTTAGTTTGGGTGACCACAATCAACTCTGCCCTGACATAATGTAATCAAACCGAGGATTAGATCTGAATTCAGTCCTTATTGAGACTTTCATTCTCCATGTATAAATAGCTGGACAATTAGGTGCGATTGGGTAGGGGATTAAATACGAACTTAATCCTTTATCTGAGACCCCTTTAGTTCCCCTGGATTTACAAAAGGGACTGAAATAAAAGAGATTTCACGAGATGTCTTTAAGGTCGATGATGTAGTACAAAAGAATGGGTGTATACTTTGAGGTTCGGGAATCATCAAAATGATAAGAAAATGCTAAAGTTTACTGAAAGCTGCATGCACATGTGTATTTGATGGGACCACACACGACCGTGTGGCATGAAAGTTTCGTCTAAACATAATCAATATTTCTCTCCATATTTCGAATATCAAGGCATTTGAAAAATAATAATAATAATAATAATACATTTATAGAGCGCAGAAACTATCCAACATTAAGTATATATTCTACTGCGCTTTACAAGAGCTCCTGATATGCTTAGATTTACAGTTAATTAAAAAGATGTGAAAAGTTATAATTTCTCGACCTTCTCAGTCTTTTGTACAGGTTTTCCCGCCAAACTTGCTACAGTAATTAGCATCCATAGAAATTGAAAGCTTAGAGAACATCTTTTAAAATCGACTTTTCTCGTTGACTTCTTTCTCAGAGCATGGGATTTCATATTGATTTTATGTAATGCGAAAAGTGTTTTTTCATATCGAACTTCCAATTTCGAAAACAAATATAAATGGGCATTCAAATTATTCAACATTAGTTGCCCCAGCACTCATCAAAATGCACCCAACCCCCTCCTTCCCGTAGTAATCGTAGATACATCTCTGTTCATTCTCTATGAATTGATTGACGAAGTACCTGTAAATTCAAATAGTAAAAATTGACTGACCAAGACTGGTACAATAAAACGTGACCGTTACATAACAATCATGGGACAATCTCATATTTCATAGGGACCTTGTCCGCGTGCGGGTTTAGCACAACACTCTTATGCCCTTATATCATACAAATACGAGTATCACTTTTAACCATTTGCATAGATATATATATCTAACGCCTTTTGTAATCATAGTGGTACCAGCACAATAACATTATAATGAAGAAAACAAAGGGTCATCAATACAAAACTAGAGTTGCAACACGATTGTAAAACCCATGGATGCACTTTTACAGCTTTCAGACACAACTTGAATTCATGTTCCTTTCCACTAAATTAAATTTGAACAATTATCGAATCAGTGTGCCATTTATGATAATATTGATAACAAATACAACTAGATATGTATGATTCTCTCTAAAAGAAGGGAAAACTTAGAAATCATATAAAAGTACTCATATATTTCATACCACAATGATTTAACATTACTTTTAAAGCTCTAATCCAGTAGACGGTACCATATACCAAGTACATGACATGGAAAAGTTGATAAGTACAAGGTTTTTTTGTTGATTTGTGTTCTAGATGGGTATTGAAGTAAATTCAGCTTGGTTGCCAGCTTGGCAACCTTGGGCAACTTTTTGTAATAGCCATATTAGCATAATCATTTAATTGGCATATGTGCTATTTGTGTTAATGTTGCTAATCTCAATCCAGGAAGCCTGAAAACATGGATAATACGACTTTTCAAGAGTTTTATATGACGAGGAATTCATTTATGACACCAAATTTTATTTTTAAGTAATACAATTGTCTTAAATAGCATAATTAGCATAATATTTGTCAATGTTTATCTATAAAGCCTAAAAATGGTGCAATGCAACATTGTAAATCACTTTTGAAAGATTAATCATTAATTCATGACAAGATATTTCATGTAGATGTCGTATAATAATTAGCCTAATTAGCATATACACTGTATGTGCCATATGTAATAATGTTGCTAATCTTAATACAGGAAGGCGATCATTTCGAGAATGGACATGGGGTGGGGGGGGGGGGGGGTGGGTACACCCTACTATGCTTGTCGGTGTCCATTCAGAATTCCCCCTTTTCAATTTGTGAGTATCGGACCTTCAAAATGATTGAATTTTATGTCATGACCAGTGAACCGACTCAGGCGCCTAACATCTCCAAGGACAAAGAAGAATATCGATCCGAAAGAAGAAGGAGAAAAAAGATAGTTTCAAAGGGACGTTCTGCTTTTAAAGATGAATTTGAGTCGTGGGAATATAATTGCAAACTATGGAGAATAGATTCTGAATGAATGATCATGTTGTAAATAGGAAAATAATTGTGTATTATGGGGTTTTTAGTGACCAGAAGTTACAATTAGAACATGAGTGAGTCTGGTTGAAAACTCACCAACACTATGAAATTAAAAAAAAATTTACACAGACATGCGTACACGGGACCAAACACCAATGTGGCATCGAACTTGGATCCTAAGTTTCGAACTATTTCTAGTTATATTTGTGAAGAGGTTAAAGGTAAAGACCAGTATTGGTAACGCCCCAATTTCAAAAAATGAAATGGAAGCTCTCATTACCAATCATGTGAAAGAATATGTTTTGACTAATACATGATGATAAAAAATTTGCCGGGAAACCGCCTACTAATTCATATATTTGTTTCTCTCATGGTCGTGTGAGAGATATAGGGTAGTCCCATATACATCTTTCTGTGTATAGTGCTTGTAACTTTACGAAGAATGTGCCAAATTTCTTATCATTTTGATGATTCCAGAACCTTGCAGATGCTAGATGCTAGATGATCAACCTTTTCTGAGCGATTCCACAACGTTTCTTTCACAATGCAATCGCATGACCATTACTGGTCTTTACCTTTAATAAATAATTTTATTTCATCATTAAAATCTCATTTGAAATACAAACAAAATATAAGATACTTCGATAATGAAGAAGTTAAGAAAGTAATAGAAATGTTATAATGATCCTTTTAAGAATTATGTTGATCTTGTACAATAATTCATATGTTTCGTTTTACTTGTTTTGTAAATATTATATACGTATTTTGAAATGGAATAATAAAGTCCCTCTGAAGACTTAACGAGAGAAAAGGTTAAACTTGTAAATGGAATATGAGGGCGTTTCAAGAGCAAAAAATGTTCATGTGATAATGCTACTTTGGCATTCTTTTACATAGAGATAAATGATTGAAGAAACAGCTTACAAATTATAGTTGTTTACCTTTAACAGGACTCAATTTTCTCTATGATCATGTTTTTTTATAAATTTGTTTTAATAAAAGACCAGACTGCTGGAGATATCTTGTAAGGCTAATTTATTCAAGAATAAAACTGGGTCTACAATCGAAAGGCTTTTGGCCGATTTCAGTGCAGACATGCTAATTGCGCATAAATCTATCCGACACCGTGGCCCTGACCTACGGAATAATCTCCTAACTACTGTTAAATCATGTGTTACGATATATTCTTTCAAGGCTGCCATGAAGCGTAAATAGTTATCAGCATACAAGTATAAGCACGCACACTTGCACATGCACATTAAATAACATAAACAAAACGTTTTACAAAAGACTTACACTAATTACGGAAAATGTGCATAAACGTGATGAAATTTAATTATACATGTCATCCGATGTAATATATGTCTGTAAATAAAATGGAGACAGTTACAGGCCTCTGTAAACTTCATTGCTGACATTTTTTGAAAGACGTTTTCTGTGATACAATTTGAATTTAAACAATTATATATTTTCGTGAACGTGGACAAAATTAGCCGATTGGGCCACAATCCTTAAACGTAATATATTCCGTAGAAAATAGCAACGATTCTCCCAAATTAGACAATTTCGATATTATTCAGGGATGTATCCCTGTGCTCACGAGTGCATGCAGTTTTTTTTTCTTTTCCGTTTAGTATTACAACCCCTCTCTCTTTCTTTCTCCCTCTCTCTTATCTTTCTTTTACATTATTAATTTCACTTGTATCACCCATTATGATATCTCTTTCTCCTGCTTTCTTTCTTCTCCCCCCCCCCTCTCTCTCTCTCTCTCTCTCTCTTTCATTTTACACGACAGAGTAAGGAGTCCGGTATTTGACTCGAGAAGAGATAAGTCCTCGCAAAATAGCCCCTATTGTCAGAAACAAAACCAGGACTAAAAGAGATGACGTCACGAAAATAGGACAAAAGACCTGCGTTCCCGGTCGGCCACCTCGATTGAAAGTTTGGTATCCTCCCCCATTCTGCCTAGCAGCCTCACGTACCTCTAGTTTACTTAGTCGCCGTTTCTATTTGCGTGCTAACTTAAATGGGTACGACGAAAGTTGACCCAGCGCATTATGACGAATTATCAAAGAGCAAATATGCTCGATGAAATCATTTCAATAATGACTTACATGTATGTTCATGCCTTTAGGTTACAAGTCATACAGATGTAGCTTCAGAAGATATCCCTCGTCAATTAAACATCGATTCAATTGAATGTATTTTTCAACATGCAATTATGAGAAGAAGAAAAATGAAAACAAATTAGTAGACCCATGCATAATTCTGTATCTCAAAGAGCTTGGAAAATATTTTTTGGAAAGTCGAGTGTAAATGTTCTTTGGTCAAAGTGATTCAATTTTTTTTCTCGCCCAGGCAGCTTTAGGACGGATCCTTGAGAACACAAATTCGTCCGTATGATTTTATTTTATTTATCTGTCGCTTTCATCACCATTAATCAGTTTTGTTTTGTTATTATGAATTAGGTTTGTATGCTTCTGATCGAAGAAATACAATACTACAGTGTAGTAATAATAATCATAATTTACAAAAATTGTTACTCATTTCCTTGAATTCTATTTTCGAAAGGGTGTTTCACAAAAGGCGGGAAAGGCCAAGATTACTTATGAAATACATTTGTTAGGATAAACATGATTGTATAATATCTCGAGGCAAATTTCAATACCCTGTTGTTGAGTTGAGTTGAGTTGAGTTTATTAATTTCACATTTCACATGCAGAAATAATACAGATAACAAAATATACATAAAAGACATATTGTTTCATAATTTAAAAAAAAAAAATTATATTAATTGACAAGGTAATCATCACATTTGTTTGAAAACTAATATCATTTAAAGGAAACCCAGACAAAAATACGAACTGTAAAATGTGCAGGAACCTATAGATTTCTTCGGCAAATGTTGATTTGCCGAAGAAAATCTAGTATGGAATCCGGATTGTGTAACACTAACACGGAAATGTAATGTTCGTACATTCGAAAATGTGACTGATAAGGCCAATATATTGCCTAAAGTTGATAAAATTAAAGAAAGCAGTTCGATTAAAATCTGGTTAGCAGTACAGTGTGAGTGAGTATATTATGATTTAAAACGAACAAACAGGTTACCAAACAGGTTGGCATCTAAAGCGTACTTTAAAAAAGGTTGTGATAGTCTTCACACAATAAGCAATAATAATATTGATGGAAGGTAATTCTTGATGTGGTAAAAAAGGTAATTCGTGACACAAAGTATAGGCCATTTTCATAATACATTTAATGCACAAATCTTTCTTTAGTGCCTCGTTAGAAATGAGTACATTCACCTGTTAAGAATATATCCCAATAGTCAGAATTAAAATTGTATTGTATTAGTCATCGCTAGGAAGTACAATATCATTGTGGCTTGCCTGACCTAACACCATGTAAGATATGCAATTTGCATTCTGACTATTGTAATAAAACAGGTGAATGAAATTACTCGTATCGAAACTTGGTTACAATACGAAAATGGCCTACTCATAAAATACGTTCCTACATCATACATGATCATACATACGGTGGATAATCGAGGTTTAACCGGCGTAGCAACATGCTTGTATTCATTAAGGGTGCCAAGAATGTGTTCCTATTCATGCGATTTGAATTCTAATAAGCTTCTGTTAAAGGTAATACAAAGTTTTGGTATGGGGTCATGAATTTGGTTCAAATGAACATATTGGAAGCATATGCGAACCTATAATATTCAGTGGTCGTTGTCGCGGTTGAAATCGAGTCTTAAGTTATGAAATTGTAATTAATAAACTCGTTATGTTATATAGCTCCCTCTCTAGGTCAAGATATTAATTAAGCTATAAAACAATGTTTCTTGACTAAAATCGACCGATTAGCTATTTCCGTTTGGGAATTATATATCAGAACTATATATTGTGAGATTTTCATGGTCGCAGCTACCATTGTACGTCCGTAGGCGCTATTTGAAATTTATGAAAATTAACCGGGAGCACCGGTAAATTTTTATATTCAATTTTTCTCGAAAACAGAAGTGTTTTAGGGGCTAAATTTTCTAGTGCTTATAATACATCCACAGGGGTATCCAATTATATTAAAATTGTAAAGAATCATTATCCACCCAATTTCAAAATTTCCCGAAACTTTGTATTACCTTTAAGCTTGAAGAGAAAGAATCTTCATACATTCTTGCCTTCTTGCAAAGGTACATCCTTAAAGGCAGGCTTTACTACTTCAGCTAGAAGGGATTAGACCACCCAGCGAGCCAGCGAGGTCACTGTGACACATTAACTCAGCTCTCATTTAACATAAGAAAAAGAGGATCATGGGGGACCAACAGGCACCGATTGGGGAAGTTTTCTATATAGAGGGAGCAAGTAGCTACAAGTAGGACAGTGTGCCTTTAATAGCAAACCCCGGGCCTGTCGATATGAACTTTTGATCTTTCCTGTTCACTATTTTAATTGTAGCTTCTACAATAGAAAAGTTTGTATGTCCGATCTACAATGGTTATTACACCCAGTGATACTTGCTCAAGCACTGCCCGACATAGCAACATACAGAGTATGTAACCAGCATTCCGCCCTTTGAAATTCGGAATTTAAGGGATGTACACATTTCATTTCTGGACATTGCCCTAGTAAAATCAATAGAGGAAGCTAGCATTTCAGGCATCAGCAGTAGTGCGTATACGCCCAGAGGTTAACTTCCCAAGCACCTAATCCTAATCAATATGTGAACATACCAAGAATGTTCCCACATTCTATTGTCATTTAGATAACGATGAACCTCTCTGTAATGCTCGAGGCTCGTCCGACCTAGCTGCCAGACATGCTTTAAACAAAATACCAACAATGCTATAATTATTAAATGCTTGTGTCCCATGTACCAAGTACAAGCACGGTTGAAAAGAAAAGAATTGAGGCTTAATTATTGTTTTTTAAAGGTGCAGAACAGGCGTACTATTCATATTTTGAAGATAAAGATTTACATGTTGTGGATTATTATGTCTTACAGTATTTGACATTTTATTACATTTGAAATTTTAAGTCAAGTTATCATTACTTTTGAGAGAACTTGGAATCTGATTTTAGTAACCCCTAGTTTTTAGTAGCCATATACACAACTTTAAAATGGGAGGGTACCAATCATTGTGTATAATTAACATGTTAAAGATAGAAGATCGTTATTGAATTCTATCGCTTTGAAGATTTTGAGTGCGACCAAAAGGTCATGCCCCCTAAATATCACACCAATGATAGGTCGGAAAGTGAAACCTAGGAAGGAGATGAGAAAAGAACAATACAGAAGAAGATATACAGAGTAAGAGAGAAAGAAAGAAAGGGGAGGGGGAGGGAGAGAGAGAGAGAAAGAGAGACGAGGAAGAGGCGTGGAAGAAAAGTGGAAAGTGGACAAATAGAAGATGAAGGAGTGATCTAGATAGATAGCGAATGGCGGTAAACGGAAGAGAGCGATTGAATGAGAGAGAGAAGCGAATGTTCTTTTTAGATGAGAGAGAGGGGGTGGAGGAGGAGGAGAAGAAGAAACAAAAAGGAGGTATGATAGCATGAAAGGAGTGATATGAAATGAACGAAATAGAGATATATATCTTGATATAGCGATAGAGAGAGAGAGAGAGAGAGAGAGAGTAAAAACGCCACGTCAAGACACACAAGTGTGTCTTTGCTTGCCGTATCCATTAGTTACATGTGTTGAGACCAGTATTGACCGTCTTTTGTTATATTCCTTTTCTTTTATTCTTTTATCGCAAAGGTTTACTCATGCTTCTTGGCCCGAGGGTAACAAAAAAGGGAAAGTAGGGAGGTCAAATGTTCATGCACACTATTGCACAAAATAGAACTATGAAGGGAGAAAGAGAAAATGAAAGGAGGGCGAAAGAGAGAGAGAGAGAGAGAGAGGGGGGGGGGGGTTGAGAACAGGCTCTCAGAAAAGTAGGACTTGTGGTCACGCCAGGTTGAACTACAAGGTATATTATTGTGATAGGATGATTGAGAGAGAAAGATAAAGAGAGAGAGAGAGAGAGAGAGAGAGGTTTGAGGGGGGGGGGGGGGAGACTGGGCTCTTGTTAAAGGATGGGTTGTTACAACAACAAAAAACGCCGTAAGAGAATTACACTTTCAAATTATTTTATCAATGAATTTTTTATTTATCGATGAATGTGTGTTTGGGTTCGAGTGTATACCACTTTAATGTGTATGGAAACTATAATCTGGTTGCGCTGATGAAGAGAACATTTTTAAGGCTATGAATAGGACTATATGAATAGGATAGCAGGAGCCAGTGGGGACTGTTGACCACCGGGGCGAACGGTGACTGGTCCATAGCCGGACAATACAATTCCATTGCACTAAAGCGGTCATTTGAATAAGAAAAACCTGAAAACCGTCGAGTGCACGCCCTTCCGAACCCGATCAAAGGGAAAACCACTTTTTCTCTCCAGCTTTGCTTGCTATACGCTCACACACGCACACACAACACACACACAAACAAACACACTATCCACACTCCGCCGTAACCGTGTTTCGGTCCAAGCTTGAATGGACCTCTTTTACAAAAATCATCCTGGTTCCCCAGTTGAATGGGTTTCAACAAAAGACACCCAGCACCACTGAGGGCAATTTAAGGCGATGTAAAGGTGTAAGTGCGTCATTACGGAGCATGGACTTTGGTCGAAGAAGGTCGCCTAGCTTCGTCTGTTCTCCCAGTCTCTTCCACGCACTCGCACACTTGGCTTTCTGGCAAAGTTAGTGGTGGTATAATGCTGCATTCGTGGCGCCTGCTGGTCTCGTTTCGTGCACACGTTCGATGTTCCGCCATTTTCTACCACCACCAGTATTTCCTAGTCTCCGAACCTCACGTGGCCCGCACTACAACACTTACTATACTATACCTGTTGCTTGCCAATCAGCGGAAACCTACTCGCACAATTTCTACTCTTCCGATGGTAGGAGGGTAAAGTTGGTCAGCATTATTCTCTTTCGGGGGACAGGTAACTGTTCGGCGCCACCTCAACACGACAGTGCTACGTACCCTCTACCAAAAAAGACTGGCTTTTTTACGGCCATGGCCATACCCTTGGTAAGTATGTAAGTAGCATGTTTCCACTATTCTGTAATTCTGCCATTGCCATTTTATGACCAACATTGGGTTAGTATTCAAAATTGCTAACATGATTTCCTTTTTGAGGATGGGGGAGCGGTATTAGTTGGGAGGAGAAGTTTAAATACCACAAGAAGTTTCGACCAATGACGTCATTGAAAAGTTCTACCTATAATGTCTTGCGACTCGACGCACCTCGCTATATATTTCCTCATATACGTTGTATTTTTTATGTAAAAAGGCAAAATGTTTAACATTGTATATCGGTTTTAGTCATTTAAATTTGGATTCTCTTGTAAAATGTGTAAAATAGTGCATAATGTATTGGGACTAAAAAGCGCGCGAAATGACCTCGTGGCCGTGCCTTGCTATGGTACGCCGCGTGGCTTTTGCTACCGCTCTATTGCACCAAGTACCCTGTTCTCATCACGGGCCCAATACACTCTAAATACGTGGCATGCAAGATTGGCCTTTGCCTTTTCAATTTGATTCCCCTTTGGCACACAAAGCTTTTCATCTTATTTGCGTTCACAGTAGATACACGCGGTGCACTCTACCGTGGGAGCTCTTGTTATTTTATGTAATTCTTAAAATGTGTGAATTGTGCACGCGTTGGCTCTCAATTACTACTACCGTATATTCGATACTGCCTTGTGTTATTAATATATGCGGGTATGCTCTGTATCATGCTGGTTAGGATTTAACTACCGATTCTATGGCGACACGCTTTCATTCATAATACCACCTGTTGTCGGCTCGATAATTCACCGGTGGTCTTGCAAAGCGGCATGACGGCGTCATAAAGCTATCGGCTTTAGTGGTACGACGCTTAATAGATATATAATTAGATGTATGTATGCACCCGTTTTAATGTATTATAGTTATTTTGCGGAGATTCATAGCCTCGGAATGTGAGTCGTCAGTCTGCGTCGGATGGTGGAAGGCGCTTCATCACGGTCGTCGCCTGGTTCATCATTTACCTGGTACAAACCAGTGGAGAAAAGGCAAGATGTTGGCATAGCTGTGATTTTTAAATTACCCAGCTGTGTCTTCATACTGCCATTTATTCACTTGGTTGTTCGCCCAGAATCTTGCCGTCGAAACGAGGACCCGAGATATTCGACCCACCTGTGTGTCTTCATATACAGCCATTTATTCACTTGGTGGTTCGCCCAGAATCCTGCCGTCGAAACGAGGACCCGAGATATTCGACCCACCTGTGTGTCTTCATATACAGCCATTTATTCACTTGGTGGTTCGCCCAGAATCCTGCCGTCGAAACGAGGACCCGAGATATTCGAACCGGATTCAAACTTGGTCATTATCGTACCATAACAGCGGTTTTTATTTCTTAATTTTGAACATCGAATCGATACATTGTACTAAGAGAAGATGTAATTTCTAAGACGAAAAGAAACTTTAACATTAGGCGCAATTTTTTTATAATTATGTTCATTAGGCAGGTTTCCTTTTCCTAAATGTATCAAAGATTAAATCAAATGAACTTATAACCATTGAACTATGTAGTAGGTCCATGATTAAACAAGCCACGTGTTGCCTTCGTCTACATTGAGCCATACCTCTTGGGGGGAAAAGAGCGGGCATGACAGCATTTTAATCCCTCCGTAGAAAGACATGGCTTATATCGATAAATTCCTTGTTACGTAACGATCTTGTTCGTCATTCTTTTCTCTCTAGTCACGGGTTCGCTCAAATCGAACGACAGAGCTTGAATAGCTGTTTAGGCCTCGCCCAATGTTCTCATTGCTTAAATCTAGTCTTTTACTTTTCTATATAGGGAACGAATGCCCTTTTAAAATCTGCCTTTGGCTCCTTTTTGACATGCAAAAGCAAAGAATGCATGATTGACCAAGAAATATATTATGTTACAAGTGGAGATCTTTGACGGAAGGATGGGAGCTGGTCTAAATTGTTGAGCGAAAAAGCAAACCAAAATAATAAAGAAAATGTTAGGGCCCCCAGTCCCCCTGGATTCGTGATTGTATCCGATTTACAAAATTAGGTGAGCATTTAGAGCTGCCTTTTTTAATCATAGTTGCGAATGAAAATATGGGGCGGCTCTAGTGTAACCTAATTATATGCGCTGATTAATTAATGTTGCTGGTATACATGTTGGCACTTATTCATTCGGATATTCAAAGCTGGAGTTGTATGAATCGGATGTGTAGTGGGGAACTTCACAATCTTTTTGGAGTTGCACCCCTCTTACGGAATACCTTTTCTTCAAACGTTTCCATGAAAGATCATTTAAGACACAATATACCGGAAGCGTGATGTGCCAAGTACAGCATTAGGTTATCTTGCTTTTTTAGTATATTAAAACCTGAAATGGGCTTGTATCTCCTGCTTTTATTTGCTCTACAGATAGGGTCGGAGTACGTGTAAGTTGATGAGAATGAACGGGTCACGAGTACAAATGGAGGAATGGGTGCGGGGTTCTGAACAAATACAAAAAATACAGTGCTTTTTGGAACCACACGATTTCGGTCTTTGTGTACGCTGGAGTTTGTTTTGTGCCTTGTCTTTTCAGATTGTGTGCTCAGCCAAGTCAGGATTCTGTACCTTGACCCGGGCAATAGTATTTTAATGATCATCGTGGAATTCGTTTGGCTTGTGGTTGGGTTATTCTGTTGGAATATATAGTTATTACAGTGAATCGACGAAACTTATGCACAAAAGCGTGCTAGAACTTTACCCTCCCCGATCTGTTTGTATGTGTACTTTTGAGAAAAAGGGTTGTTTTTTGTGTTTGAACGCGGGTTCAACTTCGTGTGAGTTTAAAGGGAATCGAGATAATTATACCTATTCATTGCTAATAAAAATTGGTGACTCAGACGCACCGGCATACTTAGCGTGAGATTTGATTTAATTAATTAGGACATTATTCAACGTTGGTCTATTAATAGTACATAGAAATCATCCCGATACGAAAAGCTTTGATTGTGAACAGACGGGTAACAAATTAGTTTACGTATCCTAAGAAATGATTGTACACTTTCTGATTATTGGTTTTAAAAAGGAGTATTGGATGAGTTTCAGGTTTCTGCTTTTCATTTACTTCTAGGGGGGGTCGCAAATAATAAAACACACCACCCACCCAGCCCTTTCCACCAAATTCAGACAGTTATGTTGATCACTGTATTAAATGCCTTTAATGTAATCCTGGTCCGAGTGGTAAATCTGAAATTCTAACTTTTGGCTCAGCTTATAAGAGTTGTACAAATCTGAAATACGGGAAATACTTTGAAATCAACAGCGCAGAAATGTACATGCGGGACCACATGTTGAATCTAATAATATCACCTTCCATATGACTAGTCTTGTGTACGTTTTTTCCCTTGTACTCTTCCGAGTTTCTATACGTTTATTAATTTTCTATTTCTTCTGGCAGATGATGTTTATCTTTTCAACAATAATGAGTGCAAATTTGTTAGACTGATGGCTTTCATTTTGTCATTTTGGATTGGGCTAAGGAGGATTGCTGGCACTAGAGAAACATTGAATCGCTAATGATGAATATGCGGAACGGAAAGCTATATGGCAAGCAACACGCATCTTTGAAGTCAAATATTTGGCAAAGCCGGTTTTGTTTACCTGAGAAAAAGGTGTTGATGATTATAGCAAATGGACATATTGCATCGCGGTAGGGAATGAGAGAGAGAGGGGGGGGGGGGGACGAGATAGACAGGGGGATCAGTGATTTTGGTTAAAGGCTGCAAGAGGTCGATAAAATATCGTAAAATCTATATTTAATAATCAAACAATTTCGTTTCCAATTTTCTAAAAATATTATTCCGGACAGGCAAGCATAGAAGATAGGGTGAGTTTTCTGGTCCCTTCGTTTAAAAAACATGAAATACGAACCATCCGGGTCGGCTGTGCCTCAACTCTTAAAGGTCAGCCAGTGTGTGTTGGGGGGGGGGGGGGGGGGGGGTAGAGAATAAATTGATTTCGGGATAATGAGAATGTTAGTGAAAAGGACGATTATTTCGATGCAAGGATTGCGATGAGAACAGAAGCAATCGATATGATCTGGGCTCGTTGCCAGGCGCTACTCACGCGAACACCTTGAAATATAACAGCTTTAAAGATAAGGTTGAATTCTGGGGGGAAGTCATGTCTGAGTTTCCTTTTTTTTTCTCCATAATAATTTTTAGCGTAGAAGAATATCACAGTAGAAATGTCCCCTGAAAAGGGCGGCTCTTCAAATGCCCCCATAAAATGTGTTAGTAATAGCCGAGATGTTTGAACCATAATTCATGCCGCGTGCAGTTCCACACATAATATCTGTGTGACTTTCAGCACGACCTAGACATTTTCTATCGTTTTGAAGCTTCCAAAATCTCACAATATACACTAACCAATTCTTATGTGCTATAACTATATACGTGATCAACCTTTTTCAATAATATTGCTTTCCATGCAATTTCTTTCAAAATATAATAGCATGATCAAAACTCGACTTTATCTTTAAGGAAAGCAACTGGGAGAGAAATAGAGATGGATGATCTGTGTATTTTGTGAGTATGAGAGAGAGGGAGAGAGAGAGAGAGAGTTGGGGTGAATTATTGATCGATATTTCATTATTGATGCCGTGTTTCCGATGGCTCAAACGGTGACAATGCGATGATCCCCGCGATGATGGTCCATTGATCACAATCGTATTGCCATGAAGTCACTAGAGGATGAGCGAAAAGGGATGGTGTATAATGAATGGGAATAATGAAGATTTGGTTGCCATTCGGAATAAATATAATTATGATATTCATTCAACATGACCTGGGTACGTGGGGTGAATGTGTGTGCGCTGTGCGATCGTGTGGGTGAGGGGTAAATAATTGTACGTGCGTGATTTATACATCAAACTGGCAAAGCCGCCGTCAGGGTGTGATACAACTTCGGAATATACTCCGAATTTATTGGGAAATCTAAATTCCTTTTCCTTTTAACACAATCATAAAAAACAGTAATGTGCCTTGTGCATCACATTCACAAATGTGTGAATAGAACGATGAAACAATCATTACAATATCCGAACATGATATCTTTAGTCTATACACAATACAATAGTTGTGTTTGAACTCTGAAACTGAACTTGTGCTCAATGCTGAAGATACGATCGGCATACAGAGAATTATCACGAGAGAAAGAAAAAGGAGGAGGTAGAGAAAGGGAGAATACTTTGATAAGAGGCAAATATTGCAATAGCTTCGATCAATGCTTTCTTCCGTGAATCCACGTATCATGCTGTGAATGAATTATGAACAGTTCAGAAACTAGGGCGAATAAAGCGATTGGATTACCACAAACGCAATATGACAAGGCCTTTATCGCAACTCTTTTCATGAAAGAGATTATAAAGCATCACGTATCATAGATTATTTTTCTGTCTCTTTATTAGGGGCTATTCATTTTTATGTAATATCGTATTCGTACATAGAGAGGCCGTGATAAAATGATGAAGATTTAATATTTGTTCTACTTTTATTGAACATGGTTATGCGATGTCTAGCTGCTGACATTTGCAAGATAAAATGATGCTTCAGCTGCAATCTAATGCCTGCATTAAAACAAAATCTACGATCCCTTCTCTAAACTGGTCGTTATTCTCCTATAGAACGTAATACTCCACACACACTACGTTTCTCAGCGATGGATGCGGTGATGTTGAGTCGGACGTTACCATGGTGACGCCAGGGAAAGCGGTTATCGGAAAATGAGCGCTTGGTGGCGCAAAACGATTATTGATGATGTTGATATACTCTCTAACAGTGATGCTGGAGAGAGCGAAGTATTACAGCTTTTGGACTTACCTGATGTTAAATTTCTGTATTTGTTGACGTAATATTGCGAAAGATAAACCATCGCATGTTAGATTTTTAGTAATATTCAAGGATCTTGAATGTGGAAATATGTTGACATAATAGAGGTTGTGTAATATTCAGGATTTCTGAAATGATGTATGAGTGTAAAATTCAATTTTTCAGTAGTATCTAGTGGAAGGTTATCAAAGTTGTGTCACACGGAAAACTGTGGTACACTATCATTCGACGGAATATGATGTAAGACAATTATCTTTAGGCCCTGTAAAGACTTTTCTATGCATGTCGAATAATTGATTATTTTTCCTTAAAGATTTGATTTATTGTTTTATCTAGACTTATTCAGGAGTATTTACATTGATTTGAAATGCTTGTGAGGTGAATCTTACATGGCAATATTATTAATTGATGCATTTAAATTGCAGGAAATGTATGCCTATTCAAAAGTTAATGTGAACATACTAACAAGGAGATCTTCTTCTTCGTATCGGGTCACTACACAAGTCTCGTCCAGTGCTCCACACAAGCTCTGGAGATGTAGGCTTTATAACCAATTTTGTAACGAGTTGCTCATAGAAAAAGTTGATTAACAAAATAATTGGCATTTGAGGTAATTCCCGAATAACTTTAAATAAGACTGGAGTGTTGATCAGACCAACTATGCCAATGAATCAGCCCAAGGATGTTTCCAAATATTCAAATAAGAAATCTAAGTAATATGACTCGAGATAAATTATGTGAAAAGTAGGACAGTGGTCTTAACCCAGTCATTTTGCATGCAATCGACGTATGCGGTTAGATGTGAGTTAGCTTCGGAATTTACTGCTACTTACTCAGAACGGATATGCAAATATCTCACTTAAAGTTAAAGGTCAAGTGTATTTGTTTTCATGGGAAAATCTTATTTTGGAGGTTAAAGTCAGAATGATGTTCAGTGAAACGTTTTCTTTACCCCCTCCTTTTTCTACTATGGCTAAAAGCTACGCATCTTTCTATCTTCTTTCTTAATTTTTAAAAAAAATTAGCCATTCTTTTATTGAACCTCTTGACGTTTTATTTGGGTTATTTTCTCACTAACATGTTTTTGTCTTTCTCTCTCTGTCTCCATCAACTGTTTATTTTTTTGTTATTTCATTCACTGTCCCAAGTTTCTTGCTCTTATTTTGTTTCTACATTCCCCCTTCTCTCTGTCTCTCTCTTTCTCTCCGTGTATCATAAAAACTGATTAATAGCTGTTCTCTTATGGTGGGATAATATGATAAGAATACTATTTTATATCTAAAATTGTACGGTATCGAGGACAATGACTCACAATGATTCACAATTTTAGTTTAAAGTTTGGTTAACCAAAATGTATAACATCCGGGTCATGACACGTTGACTGTCTCGTTTGGTATTTGTTGTCGATAAAGTTACCAACAAAAATGTAATATGAAGAGATTGGACTCTGAGAATTACGGTGGGGGTGGTAACAAATTTTGAGAAGCGAAGCAATTACTAACTGATGATGGTAGAAATAGCAGCAGTAGTGAATTGAATAGAATACGTTTGATTCAGTGGTGATAGTCCTCATACTAATAGTAATTATACTCATGAAAAAATATGAAATTCATAGAAAATGATCAACATGAATAAGGTTTGCGATGTTCATTTCCTAAAATGAGGACCTTAAATGACAAGGCTTCGGAGTCCTAACCTTGTAAACGATCACAGAGTCGAATATATCTTTTTTCTTTCTTTCTGCATTGTAATTTGTTTCGAAGTCACTTGAAGTTCAGTTTTAATTTCAAATCAGTCATAGGTTATCTTCATGATCATTGAGCCCACACAGTAATCTTGCACTTTAGCGCTATAAGCTAATAGTTTAGACTGGGGACTTGATTATGTAGGGTAACATTTTACACAATGTAAAATGTACCGTTTAACCTATCGTTCAAATTTGAAATATTCTTAAATAATTGTGTATGATTATGTTCTACTATGGTGTGTGTTAGAATTAAACAATATGGAATATTTTAAACATAAAAAATATCACCCTATTAAAAGACTCGACTCTTGCTTTACTTTGCTATTTGAGAGAGGTGGGGGTTGAGGTTAAAAACACGGGAATTGCAATCAAGTGTCTTTTTTTAATTATAAAAGTAGTACACTCAATCTTTATTTCTCTTATCATTCGGTCCTCAAAAAATAGGATTTGATTGCTTCGTCATATTAATACTAATGATCAGTGAAAAGGTTAAATTGTACATTTGGACCAGCGTGACTTGCAATCACCATACAAAGAAACCCGCCCTACATAACCCTATCATGCACATATCTATGGCCTGCATAGTTTACTATGATTTGAGGTACCTGCTTTTCGTACAGAGATAGGTGTATTCTGTTTCCTCATTCTATTAATACAAGCATTATATCTCACTCCCGCTGATAAAATGGCCAAAGTCCCCCTCAATAAACATTCCAATGTGAGATTCTGTTAACTGTGCTTTATTCAACCATTCTTTTCTTCTCCTTTTTTTTCAGTGTGTGGGTTCAGTCTGTATTTGGGGATTTAGAGGGTTTTTTTCTTCTTCCCCTCTGACATAATACCATCACAATCATGCGTGATCCGTCGAGCATGCCCCGGTAACCGAGAGACAGAGAAAGGGAGAGATAGGGGTGGAAGATAGAGAGACAGAAAAAGGGAGAGATAGGGGTGGAAGAGAGGAGAAGAAGGGGAGAATAAGAGAAAGATAACGAGACGGAGGAGATATAAAGGGGTGAAGGGAAGAACAGAGAGGAAAGAAAAAGGGAGACAAATTGGCTTTGGAGAGAGGGAGTGGAGAGAAAGAAACAGGGAAATGATTGAGAGAGAGAGAGAGAGAGAAGGAGGGAGAGAGAGAGATAGAGAGAGAGAGAGAGAGAGGGAGGGGTGAAAGAGAGATACCGCAGAAGTTAAGAGTCGAGTAAAAAGGATAAAAGAAAGTAAGAGATTGAAATGGGAAATCTTTAAATTAACTTGTCCATGGAAGAAAAAACAGATCTCCGACATTTTTTAATAAAAAAAAACAACTGAATCAAATAAAACCTGTATGCCTACTACGAGAGTGGAGAGAATTATGGAGATAAAATAATAGGGTAAAAAGGAAAATAAAGTGTAAAGTGAACCTAGAGAAATTTGGATGCCTTTTTCTAGCTCTCTATTTGGCATCTCCTTCTTCAGCCTGTCTGTCTGTCTGTCTGTCTTTTGCCGTTTCTTGGTCACTTTCTGAGTTGTTCTGAGAACTTTCTCCTCTGACCAGACGAACCCCTCCCCTCTTGTCCACGTCGCAATGTTTGTCAGAGAGGGGTTCTCAGTATTGACAGATATCCTACAAATTTAACCCTTTTGTTCAAATATTCATTCTTCTTCAACTGGATTTTCTCTTTGGCACCGGTAAACATTTTTGTCTAAAGCGAAAAAGATGGACCCCATGGCTTCATCAATGTTTTTGTGAGTGTCTTTCAACCTAACGCCACGTCGCATGTTTTGGCATCGTAAACTGTCTCGAAAACGAGATGGAAATTGTCGACTTCATTTTGTGCCGTTATCGTGCCGTTAGGGCCGTAGACTGTTTCGAAAATAAGACGAGAATAATTGACAATTTAACTGGTGCCTTTCACAAGTGCCGTTCTAATTCCGCTCTGATGCCGTTCTGGTATCGTAAAAAGTTTCGAAAATAGGATGGGTATTGTCCATTTTTCTGGCGCCGTTCTATCCTGATCCGGTGTCGTAAAATAAGAAAATAAAGACTTTAAAACTGTCAATTGCCTTGGTGCCGTAAACAGTTTCGAAAATAAGACCAAATTGATAACTTTCACTGGCTTCTCATGTGGCTTAAAATGCTTTAGACTGGAACAAAATAATACACGGAGCTAAGCTTATAAGACTGTTTAAGATTTGCTTTCTGTACAATAGTTTTAGCCATGCGTGAAAAGAAAAGCTTTCGCGGCAATGAATTTATATAAGTGGCTCTATAAAAATAAAATTGAGTACTGGTCAGGCGATTACGTTGTGACAGAAATTTTCTGAAAGAAATAGGAAAGGTTGATCATGTGATACATATAAATCAATGTATGCTGTGAGGTTGGGGAATGAGATTGGTATAAAATTAATACGATGCATTGACAATTTATTTCATGGATTCAATGCGAATGCTTAAATGAATAGAATAACACATCCAATGCCTGAGTTACCCCCAAAATTAAACGATGAATAAAAAACCTTATGCAAGTGTGAGTATATAATATATATGTATGTACATCTGTAGTACACGAACTCATTTATATAGATGCTAAATTAGCCAAAATACAACACACATCCTAGAAAACAGACTAACACGTAAGGCTTATAAGCGGAGTTTTAGCGAACCATTTTCTTTCAAGTCATCTCACCGCACCCCATATTGACTGGTGCTATATCAACTATTTTAAACCCTATTCAACATTTTCACCAAAGAAAATGTTAAAACAGGCCCAAAATGGATGAAATGAAAAAAACAGAAGCATGAATAAAGCCTTGGGTGCTGGGTTACGTAACGCGCAAGAAAAGGAGCCCCTTCAGCTTTTTGTTATAGACTGGGTTTTACATATCAAGGGTTTTGTCAAACAATTTGTCGGTCTTGTTTGGCGGTAAAACACTATCTCCATTCTTCGATTGATGAAAGTAGGTGGAAAGGGATTCCGGTCCGAGATTAGATGAATTCTGAAAGGTTTCTTAGGGGGAAACCCGCAAAGACACACAAATCAGTTATTCTTATTGTTAAAGAGGAGTGCGAGTGTTATTTCTTCTTCGTCACTGAGCCTTATCGAAGATATTCATCACTTTCATAGTGTAAGAAACGTTGAATATCGTCCCCAATATAGCATAGTGGTGGATCAGAAGGGCGTTAACCACGCAACTCTGTTTTATATGATAAGGAATGATTCGGGCTTCCTTTGAATAGACGAAGGACTGAATTGCACATATTAATTTTGTCGAGAATCTATCTTTTTACATTTGTTAACTTAGGTCCAAATCATTTGGTGGTTGTGCAATTATCTATCAACAGCAATTATGTTATCATCGATTTTAACACGATCGCAAAGACATTAGAAACTCAACTATGTTCGTCACCTGTTGTATTGTGCAAGCATGACAATGACATCAGCTGAAGATACTTTCTATCAGCAATGCTTTCATTAGCAATAGTATGGGATATAAAAATTGCCCTTATATTGATTTCTTGAAATTCTTAGTGATCATGTTAAAAACATGTTTTTGCTGAACCACAAAACAGCTTTAAAAAATCAGATTTTATAGAAATTTCGTGTAAAGTTCTGATAACATTACAGATATTTAATATACATGTAATATTGTAGCAATTCCCAAGCGCTTTAAACAGTAAAGCCATCGTTCACATCCTGTTCTCCCAACCATTCATGGCAGTTTTATCTCCACACACGATACGACCCATTGACCCGTTGTGAGACAGAATAAAGGAGCATCATTTTCTTTAGTGTTGGGGAAATGATAAACGTGTGGTTTAAGTTTTTTCTTTTCATATTTTATACTTCCACGGTCGACTGGTGACTAGATTTCAAAATTCAAATTTTGTCGATTCATGATTTGACAAAGGGGGTACAAATAAAAACTTGAAGGCCGTAGAACAATAGTTATTCATTTGACTATCCTATCCTGACTGCACTCATGAAAGACTCACAATGTCCACGAATCGATTAGTAATTGAAGAAAATAATCATGTCAGTGTATAATTACGTGGTTAAGAAATTAAAAATACATATGTACAACTCGCTTATGGTTTGAAAACAGATTCAGGTTGTCCGCAGGGGTAGGGGGTGGGGGTTATATTGCGGACACCAGCTTTCTCCATTAAAGAAACGAGTTTTGAGAAGTGCAAACCTTCCAAGTATTTGATAAGATAATAATAATAATAATACATTTTATAGAGCGCAGAAATTATCCAACGTAAGTTAATATATATTAATTTGGTTGTTATTTTAAGCTTTTCATATTAAAGTTTCAGGATGGGCTCGTGTATTGTGAAATTAGCAAGCATTATTAAGAACCGTTCCCATTATATTTCACGTGTGATGAATCAGTTTAAAGTTGGCGGAGCTGTGAAGGTAGGAAAGCTGCCCATGTCTGTACAAATATTTGGGAAATTCCAGATATGTCAATAATATTATGCTCATTATCATACGCGTTTATGATTTTTTGTTCTTATTCAAAACTAATAATTTTTGCAGTGGGGAAACACTCTGCTCAATTACTCATTTACCTTGTTAAATTCAACCGCCATTTCTTAAAAGAAATAGTCCATTATGATGTTTGTTATAGTTGTCTCTCTTCGTTTAACAAACTCTTTGGATAAGTTTAAAATAGTATAACATGGTACCTTTCATTGAAAATGCCTATATTTTTGTTGCTATTAACGCGAACTAGATACTGAGCTTCGGTGCTCTCCTCCTTACTTCCTTTTGTCCCATAAAGCAATGCATTTATTATTGGTCAGACGTGGTCAATCTACGTTAGAAAGGCCCTATAAAATAATCTAAGTTTTGAAAACGTTGAATAAGAACAAGGTCCTTCAAAATACATTGTAGCATGGATGAATAGTATATTTTCAACAATGTGGAATGTTCTATATTCTAATTACATGATAATATCGCTTCCATAATGACCCTCATAAAAATGACCAAGCTATTATCACACGAACACACGAACGTCAGAGTGCAATTTGTATACGCCATTACACGCCCCTATACCATGTATAGTTTTTCCCGCCTTTTTCGGATCTCTTTTCATTATCTCTCTCTCTTTCTCTCTCTCTCAATAGCACGCAACATAAATACACACAGCGAGAGACACACAGAGTGGTAGGCGTGTGTACAGAAGTCATTACGGGACCGCCACGACCGCCAATTTCTGCTTTCTCACTAGCCGATTACGTAACTCTTAAGTATGCGTACCCTCATTGACAAACTCAAAGACGGGATTACTTCCACTTTGTTGCGTATGTTGAGCCGAACAATAGAAGGAGAACGAGAAAGAAAAGGGGGTGACAGCGAACGACCTTTAGAGTTTTCTTTTCATCTTCGAGAGCCCTAAAGCCTTGTCCTATTTGGTGTAGAATTAGAGGATGTTTTTTCCGAAGAGAGTGCTTGTCAAAAAGAAATAAAGCGAAGAAACCCTTGGAAAGTGGTATGGCGGATTCGTGGTTACCATGGGCGCCATTGTGAGATCAGAAGGGAGTGTATATGGCTACGGAGAGAACATGTAGACTATGTACACGACGCTGTTATTAAGAACGATAGATATAGTTGCAAACGTTATTCATTATATTTATAAGGTATTTCCTCACATTACATAAAAGAGAACATTGATGTGTTTGACATCGAGCAAAAAGCCTTTCAGTTTAAAAAAAGAAGAAAAGTTACCCGTTCGAAACACCTAAATATAGTAACACGTTGCATATACCGTTACCGTAAATATAATCATGGAATGAAAATAATCTGAACCAACCCCCTCCTCTTAAAAACTCTTCCCCCCTCTTTATCACGTTATATATCTCCCCCCCCCCTCTCTCTCTCTCTCTCTCTTTCACTTTATCTTTCCTCATCATTTTCCTTATCTACCATATTCTTTCGGACTTCTAATTTCATAATCATTATTGGCCTGAAAGTCATGTCCTTCTTCCAGCCCCTGTCTCAACTATTCCCTTTTTTCAAACTGTAAGTTCAAGATTTGTCGTTACAAGTGCATTTACAAAAATTAAAATGTCCATTCTGTGTACGTCTTTCTATGATTGATGATGAAAGCGTATAGCAAACGATACTTTGTAATGGGTCACTGCGTAAGGAATGTACCTTAACATTGCCTACGTTGGTCAGCTAGTATAAAGTGGACAATTGGAGCTCAAAGAAACACGTATTCAACCCAATTTTGATTGCTATGGTCAACCCGTGCACTGCATGATGGCCATAATTAGCGTGGGATGACCACGCAGCTGAATTACACAGCATATCTTTTGTTGGCGCGGTTGCCAATGAACGCCATTAACAAGTGGTCAGTGTGTGTGTGTGTGTGTGTGTGTTTGCGTTTCATTATAATCATGTCCATTCCACCCTTTCCTGCTCTCTTCTGCTCTGTTTCTGTCTCTGTGTATCTACCTCGACCTTGCCTATGACCGTTTGTTATATATTATATGCCTATTTAAAGTTATTTATCACAATCTATTATGATCCAATCGCATCCATGAACAGTGAAGAGCGCCACTATCTATAGTTCCCTAATCATTGATGAGAATGGAAAAGAAAAATGATGTCGAGTACAAGAAATTAGAATCCACCTGACGCCGACCTGTACTAGTGATAGCGGAGGAGATCAATTATCAATTTTAATTGATATGTTTGCATGCACGTGTTTTTCCCCCTTTTATTTAAGACTTTATATCTGGCTCTTATGTGTAACATCCAATTTGATTCTCCGTATATAAAGCAATAAGACTTGATTGATAAGCTTTGAGTTCCATCCCTTGAAGGTAAAAGATAAAGTTGAGTTCTGGTCATGCGATTGCATTGTGAAAGAAACGTTGTTGAATCGTTCAGAAAAGGCTGATCATCTAGCATAAAAGTATTGACGTGTACTGCAAGGTTCTGGAATTATCAAAGTGATATGAAATTTGGTCCGGTCTTGGTAAAGTTACATGCACTGTACACAGAAAGATGTAATGGATTATGGGACTATAGTGTATACACGAACAAGTGACATAAAATTCCGTCCCTATTTTTACGATCTTACATGCCATATTAGAAAATTAATTTATTGAAGAGACGTGCTTCTCAGGGAACATCTTCAATCGATATTCTTCCACACTTATAACATAATAACAATGATAACGTTCACAAATTATTTTTCACCTCTCCCTAGAACTCAACCTTCTCTTTAAATATGGTTATCTTCGTCAAAATATTCGTTAAGTATTCCTTTGGTACATAGTTACTAGCCGATAATGATTTTGATTCTTTAAACAAAAAATGTTTTGCATATTTTAAATCTTTGGCTTGCAATATGTTCGCTATGATGCTTTGGATACCTTCCTGTATTACATTTATTCCAGATAACGTCATATACCCTATCGTATGGCCTATCGTATGGCTCAAATGCAAGTATTCTCCCCCCCCCCCCCCCCCCCCCTCCACCCCTTCCCGGAGAGATCAGTGGTGTTCTTCCTTTTATTTGTCTTAGTCCAGCCTCATGTCTTTTCTTCTGTGTATTCTATCCCTGGATTTTCTCCGAATTAGAAGGCATTCTTGTGGTATTGTGACCAAGCTAGCATGACATTGAAAAGAAAGGGTTGATCCATTTGAACCAGGGTTCAAGTTATGTGAGGTTGTGTACGTCACGCAAGCGATCGATATTTATCGATGACCAATAAATGAGTGCATGTCCAAGAAGGCATGGAGATCAAAGAGGATCTCTGTGCAAGCAGAGCCTTTCATGAGGTTAGTTTGGTCAACTTGGTTCAAGTTAGGCACTTTATGGTAAATACGGCTTTGTTTGGGCAAGCACAAAAACAAAAAGAATGTACGCCATGTTGTGTCCCGAGTGAAACCAAGTTGGCCTAACTCTGTGACTATTGCTCTACGACTGTGCATAGATGAAATAGCGCCATCTATATATCGCGGACACTCTTCTTCTTCTTCTTCTTTTTTCTTCTCCTTCTTCTTCTTCTCATTTCTTCTTTCTTCTCCTCCTCCTCATTTTCTTCTTCTTCTTTTCTTCTGATTCTTCTTGTTCTTCTTGTTGTTCTTGTTCTTATTCTTGTTGTTCTTGTTGTTGTTGTTGTTGTTGTTCTTCTTCTTCTTCTTCTTCTTCGTCTCCCTTTTCTTCTTTTTCTTGTTATTCTTGTTATCATTTTTCTTTTTCTTATCTTCTCCTTCTCGTTCTTTTTTGTTTTCTACCCACCTCTCTCTACTATATTTCTCTCCTCGTAGCCATCTTTCCCCTACCACTGGCCGCCCTCTTTCTTTTCTTTTCTTTTCTTTTCCTCTTCCTACATTGTATGTACCTAGAAAGCAACCTTCATTTTATCCGACGAATAATAAAACATAATTGGAAACGGAATTAGAAGACCTATGACTTTTGCAAACTGCAAAGTCGCTCTTTTGGTCGACTTAGAAAGCTTTTCCAAAAATTAAATGTATATACGTATATCTCTCCCTGTCCATTAGATCTCTCTGTCTCTCTCTGTCTCTTTCTCGCCCATCCCCCCCTCTCTCTCTCTCTCTCTCTCTCTCTCTCTCTCTCTCTCTCTCTCTCTCTCTCTCTCTCTCTCTCTCTCTCTCTCAATGTTTTCTCTCCTTTCTCATTTAAACGAAATCCTTTTCTCTATATTTCTGTCTAGTGTTCCCATTGACCCAAAATGAAGTAAGTGAGGAGGTATCGCTTATGGTCTCTCTCGCTCAACCAAGTCTTTCTAGAACGTACCACAAGGTGGCGCAATTTCACTAGTTAGTTAAGTGCCGTATATACGTATGCGTTTTGTTCTTTTCAATATGTATTAAACATTACAGTCGCTCTCCTCCTATTATATTTCATTTAGTTGTTATACTGCATTGGAAAAAAGGTAATTGTCAACTTTTTCAGGTTATCATGCCATTCCATTTTATACACTTTGGAAAGTATTAAACGCGACATATTTAAATAATAATAATCTGCATCCTCATCAACAATACTGCCATCATCTATATCAACATATCCTATCCATCATCTTCGACATCATTCTTATCCACACCCAGGGGCGGATCCAGCCGGTGGCAGGGGAGGGGGCCCAATTCGTGAGAAAATATTTAGCGGCGAAACAGCCGGCCGAAAATCCGCTCAGTGGTGGGGAGGGGGGGAGGGTAGTGAGCACAATTTTTTTCTTCTTCTTTTTGCCCTCGAAAATTGAAAGATTGCACCCCCCACCCCTTGAGCGCCAGGGGTGGGGGCCCATCTCCAAAAAAAAGGGTTAAATTAACGTGTTTTTACACCCTTTTTCGGCCCCCCTAGATCCGCCACTGTCCACACCATACCTCTCTGCCTGAAGTTATCTCCAGTCCGCTTTATCAACATTCCTTTCATTATTATCATTATCATTATTCATTCACTTTTTATTGCAACCATAAGTTTGGTTCCATTCAGCATCACCCTCACCACATTCCTCCAAATTAAAACCATATCCACTCGCAACATAGGCCTTCTTTTTTACTCTTATTTGTACTTTCCCCATAACAAAAATTCGTCATTATCAGTAACACCATTTAAAGAATTACCACCAAGTTTTCCTTTTTAAGTGTCTAAGCATTCATCACCACTATTTTATCAAAGTCTCCAACATCGTCAGCATCATTACCATCACCCTAACGTTATTTGGCAAGACATAAGTCCACTTTTGCCACTCTCCACCCAGGTGTCAATACCCGATATGCCACATCGCTCCAGGTTTGTCCGCCATGCAGCTCTGATCGGGTCGATAATGTTGGAACGCCAGGAGCGTCTCGATGGGATGGACATTATTATAATTATTCCTCACCATTAATAACAATATCACCATTCTCGTCACCACTACCCCTACCATCACCACCACCGTCCACCATCACACCCAGTATCATCTTCGTCATAATTATAAGCATCATTACCATCCTTCTACAAATCATCATCCTCTGTCCTATCCGTCTCCGCTTCTTTCCTCTTCCCTCCTCCCTCTCCAACTCGCTATCTCTTCATCATCATCATTAGCAGTAGAAGCCGGGATCATCTTCATATTTATCACCACAGTCGTGACAGTGGCTTTCATCTTTTTTAGAGGGGAGGGGGGCGGGGCGGGGGCAGTGAAACAAAATTTCAATGTTACAGTTGATTGTCACAATCCTTCTTTTCATGCATCTCTGTCCCCTCCCAACATTTCAATATCTATCTTATCTTTTTTTTTAATAACAAATGGATTTTCGAGTTTCTTATGGTGGTGGGTCTCAGTTTTTATCTGAGGTCTTCACTCTGTCACACAAAGCTTAACGCAACTATCCTGGTATAAACTGAAAGCAGAATATGTAATACTTTGGTTAGTTCTTTCTTTATTGCATTCGTTGTTTCCATGTTTGGGCGAGTTTTTGAATTAGTGGTAATTGGGGTACACCAGCAGTGATGTTTTCAGAGGCTAAGTAGATAACCTCTATTCATTATTCACCACAAGGCATAATTTCATTGTACGATGTGGCATCTGGCATTCCTGGATGTCTTTGCTTTGTTGTCCAAGTAACATAGGTTCACAGAATACGGCATATCGTCATTTATGTCGAAAGCTGTTTCAGCATCATGTCTTTTGGGTTTCAGGGCTAACCCCGATTTTCTTGTAAACCTATATGATTCTACCCCCTGTTGACGAAGTGACATCTGGCTTTCCTGCGGTGTCTTTTTATTCACTGTCCAAAGACTGCAGGTTCACAGATGATGACGCCATCAGTCGAGTCCATTTTTGGTTCTCTTTCCGAAATACCACCATGAGAGATAGCCCTTAATAGTCGCAGGTGCACCACATGCCGCTTAATCGCAACAAAGGTTTCCCTCGTTGCATGACGCTGGATCTGGCTTTCCTGAAATGCCTTTAATTCATTGTCCGATGACATACAGCTTCACAGCTTACAGCATCGCCGTCGGTTGTGTCTTCAGGAAAGCTAGGCCATTTTCAGGCTCATCCTTGGCCGAATGATTGAAGGAGTTGAAGTGACTCGATCTCTGATGATGTGATATCTCGCTAACCCGAGGTGTCCGCCATTTATTATTGTCCGGAACAACAGGTTCACAGATAACGACATCAGCCACTAGTTGGGGTTGATCTAGCTTCTCCACATTGGTTTTCTTCAGAGGATCAACCGGCCCTTCTCAATCCTACTCCCCGATAATCGTTGGAGAGATCCTGTTTCCCAAAAGGACCTTGACCGTGTAGTTCTCGAAACGCTCTTCATAGCGATCGATGGTCAAGGTACAGATCAGCCAGGTCCTGCTTCCTCTTTGGGAGTTTGGTCAGTTAGGGACTTGGTGGAGGATAGGGAGAGTCCATCCCTGCTCTGATTAAGTCCACGAGGCACACCTGCCTCTCTTCGATGTCATCCAGGTCCTTCCTTAAGTGGTAGAGCTTGGAGAACACCTTGTTCATGTCTTTCAGGTATCGGGCAGTTTCCCACCTAAGTCCGGCAGTCTCGTCGTCGATGATTTCTGCCTTGAACTTGTCCGTTCCTGGCTCTCGAGGGAAAGGACCGCGGGAGATCCGAGGCCACTTCTTGAGTGCTTTCCCAAGATGGCGAGTGGCGCACTTAGACATCGTCACTGCCATTTGGAGGTTGCTGATGAGTTCAGACTTTGGGCAGCGATCAAGGAGGCCATCGCAGTTGACGTAGTCGTCACTCTTCTTGGCGGTCTTGTCGAAGAATTTCACCTCTTCTTCGAGAGTGTCTTCGTCAGCATATGAAATCCTCACTCTGCTGGTCTCATGATATTCGGTTGTTTCATGATCCTCTTGAGGTGTGACACCGCAAGGCGACACACAATAGTCCATATCTGGCTTTCCTGTTTTGTCTTTTAATTTATTGTCCAAAGAACATTCAGGTTCACAGATAAGGGCGCCGTTAGCTTTGTTAGGCGCAAATGGGCCAAGTTTAGCTTCATTAGTGTCAATTTCACTGTAGAAGGATGTCCTTCGATAAGCATCACCGGTGTCGCGAGGTTCATCGTCGTTGTCGATCACCGCGCCGGGGAGAGTGAAGGCGCATTTGATGGAACCTTGATCTGTTCCTTGATGACGCACGCCTCTCCTGGTCGATGTGGACTTCGTTCTGCCCTCGACGGCACCGACGCTCAGCTTGGCAAAGTGATCAGTCACTGCACCGACCGACTTTGTAGCTCTCAGCTCCTGAACACAAGATACACCGTGGTCTTTCGCATCGCTGAAAGGCACCACAGGAGTCGAATGGCGCTTTCCAAACAAACTGAAGAGTGAGCGGCGTTTACCCTCTGAAGTTGATTGTGACGTCATAGAGGTAGATCCGCGAAGTTTCAGCTGAAGCGTTCTCAAGGCGGCTGGTACTCCTGGTCTGGGCATGCGCCATGGGCAGCATGAGATGCTCTTGTCGTCAAGGCAAGATGGAGCTTTTCGGAGGGAAGAATCGTTGCCCTTCGTTGAAGAAATCTTAATTAAAGTAAGAGAAAAGGGAAAGACTTACGATATTGCATAATGTCCATAATACCCAATTTTGTTTTCTTCTGGAATTGGCTAATATAATTTATATATTTTTTTAATCTATGAAAGAAATAAAATATTCCAATTTTTTTAATAAGTAGTTATTGTTTAAAGCGCTTAACATTTAAGATATTTATCCCATGTGACAAATGACATTATATAATAAAATACCTTGACTTTATAAGAGTTAAACATCAACAAGCTGTTATTGTTTTAATTGTAGTATTCGTGCCTTGTGCCAGGTATCAGATGCGAATAAGTTTTAAGCGAAGACTAAGAAGTTCATATTGTTTAATTTTTACTATCTTGGATCTTGGATTCTTTTCCCCCTAAATACTCCGAAGAAGAGTTTTGACTGGAGGTGGTGGAGGGTGGACGATTACATTTTGGAAAAAAGATCTTTAGTAGCTGCATTTTTAAATGAGAGCGCGGATATCAGATATATTTTACATGATATTTCGTTTTCAATATGTTTGCTTATTCGTAAACGTAACACGGAGGAAAATTGTATTGTTACTTACCAAACGCAACATTTTGTATTCGATTTGAAATGTGCACAAGTAAGAAAATTAGAAGTAGAAGTAGAAGCAAGCAGATATAGATCCGATAGCAAGTAACTCAAATAAGAGAGTGACAGAGAAGTAAACAAAAGTTAAGGATAATATCATACTCCATTGTGATGTCACATGTCGGCTGCGCGTTTCTTGGTGCGCAGTGAGTTATAAAGTTATTGCGCATGTTCAGTGTGATGGTTCAGTCACATGATATTGCAACTTTGACCTACTTCCATAACTACAAGGTTATGAAAGGGCAAATAACCATGAAATTGACTTCGGATATTCGCGTATATTATTGAGTGGTGTATAAGATTTTGCGATGCAAAGTTTAAACTCAGTGTAGGACAGTATAATGGAAGCTTTTAAGTTATATTATTGAGAGAAGAGAAAAGATGGTATCTCATGAAATATTAAAAATAGATGTTTAGTAGTCAACTACTGATATGATGATCGTAAATTATCGAAAAAAGTTGTCATTAGTCCATCCAAATACTTTTTAAGGCTGATTGTGTAATAAATATATCATCATCCTCATCAAATTCCTAAACAATGTCTTCACAATCATCATGATTCCTCATCTCATCCTCATCATCCATAATACCAACGTCACCATCAGCAGCATGACAAACCCTAAATATGTTAAGAAGTAATATTCCTTGGTGATAACGAAAACAAAAATCCTTATCGTTATATCATCGACCAAAACACATCTTACAATTTTGTATCATTGTCACTCTCAGCAAGACTCGGCATCGACAGTCATCGGCGGATCCCATCTGACATCCATAATCAGCGCTACCTACCTTCCCCGTCATTTTACGGTTATTTGTAATCGACACCACCCTGATATCATGACCCAACAATTTTAGATGTTATCTTCGTCACCATTATCCATATCATCATCATAGTTATCTTTCAGTTTCTTCACAATTTTTTCACCACTGCCATCACCCATCACTTTTCATTATCATCACATTATCATTCATATCGTATTTCTCTTTTTTCATCACAAAAGTCACTACTATCATTTTCATCATCATCACCATCCATCATCACCATTACCATCATCATCATGACCTTCATTGCCATGCATCATCATCATCACTATCCATCATCACCATTACCATCATCATCATGATCATGACCTTCATTATCATCATCATCATCAACAACATCACCACCATCACTATCATCATGACCATCATCATCATCATCACCCTCACCACCATCATCATCATCATCCTTATCACCATCATCATCATCACTACCACCATCATTATCTTCGTAGTCATCATCATAATAATCAGTATTATGAATATCCTAAAAATCGTCCCCATCTTTTATCAACATCCGCATGAAAACATCCACGCTCACACAAACAAATATTTAAAACATACCATCAAGTGACAGATTGATACAAGAAACATCTTCTGTGAACATAGAGTGAAAATATATTATATACCAATTTCAGTGAGAACAAAATTGTGTTTACAAAACTCAGTAGCCTTAAAAAATAGCACCATTTGCATCAGGATAAGTTTCACACAATAAGTAGGTCTTTTTTAAATATAAAAAGCTGGCAAGAACTGTATCACCATTTACATATACGATTCATTTTCCATTTACATGATCACAGGTACTTTTCCTAAAAGTGAAATATTATGTACGTACTACGGGAATGGTCGTAACTTATGCCCTGCGAAAGCAGTATATAGTCAAAGTTCTGGATCAACTACTGTACATTCTTATAAAAAGTACCCTGTACATCTTGAAAATGTTGTACTAAAAATACATTGGGCAGTGTAGTACTAGGGCAGTGTCAAAATGTAATTTGAAATAAAAAGGTGTAGAAATAACAATATGTAAAACTACTTCATACTCTAACATCTATTGGGGTTTTGATCTAAGTTCAAAATTTGAATACTTCACACAGGTAATTAATTTGATTCTGCCAATCCAAATAATCAATTTGTAATATCGGACACTGCATGAATAAAATATGTGCCTGAGAGTATATAAGAATCGCAATAGTGATAGTGCAATCATAAAGAGATTAATCGTAAATCATAAAGAGATTAATCATAAATCATAAAGAGATTAATCATAAATCATAAAGAGATTAATCATAAATCATAAAGAGATTTGTCTAATCCTTAGATCTTGGCCCATAAAACCTTACTAAGTCTAGTTGTCAACTAACAATTTACTATAACCTGCATAATTAAGCAGTAGACAACTAGCTTCATAAGGTTATACAGAGCTGCCAACCTTGTGCGACCAAAAAAAGGAATCATGATGGCAAAAAAAAGGAATTTCAAGCAAAAAAAAGGAATTCATTAAAACAAAACTTACAACCACGCGCGACACAATTCCAATGCTTCTTTTTGAGAATACTTTTCTCTTCAAATATGTTTCAACCTTAGTTTTCTATTGAATTTGTGATCATCAAAATAACATATTAGGGCAGGTGTTTGACGTGCGGTATGTACAACAACAAAAAAAAAAAAAACGTATTTTGTGAAAACAAAACGTAATTGGGATTAAAAAACGGAATAATTCCGGGAAAAACAGAATAATTCCGGGAAAAACGGAATGGTTGGCAGCTCTGGTTATATAAATACGGACCCGGGAGTATTTTTCTTTCAAATAGTTACTCTTTACTTGTTCTAAAACTTGTGGTTATTGAAAAAATGTGGGACATTTACATGTTATATTGATCAAATTAGCAATGGTCATTTCAATTTTATAAAAGAATGAATAATCTGTTTCAAAACTTGTATTCATTTCCACACTAACGTCTCAGGTAGTATGAGCAGTCAATAGCTTTTGATTATAGTATATTTTTTTTTACTACAGCAATTAAGTCTAATACTTCTTCTTATTAAGGCACACACAACTGGCAGTGTTTAGCATTCAAATAGTTCAGTCTGTTGTTCTTAATATCATACATGTATCATTTTTATAAAAGCACTTTTTGAAAAGAATAAACTTCAAAATACCAATCCTAAACAATCTATAGAAACACCTAGTTTGTATACTTAGCAAAAATGAAGGTTTCCTAGTATGTATTCCAGTAATAATGAATCAATTGACAATAAAATGGAACATATTTGCAAATCATTTTGTAAATTGAAAAGGAAAAGGAAAATAAATGTGTTCATCTCTAGAATAAAAAATATTTAGCATGTAATCTTTAGCACCATACAAAAATGTCACAATAAGAACACTTACCGGTATGCCATATAAGAGAGCATGTTATAGAATTACACAAATCAATTTTATTACACTCGATCAACAAAAAAAAGTCCTGTATTCTATTCTAAGAGCATGTTATAGAATTACACAAATCAATTTTATTACACTCGATCAAAAAAAAAAAGTCCTGTATTCTATTCTAAGACATCATTACCATAAAATGAGCAATATGCTAAGGAATCATCTAAATATTTAAACAAAGGGGGTTAAAAATAAGTACAAAAATCAGAGCATTTTTATCACTAATGAAAAGAATATTTCCTATACTTTACTGACCACCATATCATCATATCTATATTTGATGCAATATGATATTGTCTGATTGGAGCCAGGAGGGCATTAACTCATCAAACTTTACACAGAGTTAATGCCCTTCTGGCTCAAAAAATGTATATCTTAATGTAATACTGTTTGGCATCATAAACCAAGCATACAAGACCTGGTAAAAAGGCAAGAATCTTTATAGGAAAAGTAAAACATTTTGATAATAGTACATGATTACCATGGTTCATAGATCTCTAAAATAGTGTCATACTTCATATTTTTCTATATATTTTTTTTAAATATATAAGTACTGTATTAGACTAAATAAATTCAGAAATGTTAATAGTCCAGTTATTCTGGTTTAAATGACAAGATCTGGCATGGCCCGATAGCATCAATATAAACTAGATGAATTTTGAGGGAGCTCAAAAATATTGCAATTGTACACTCCATTTTCACTAAAAATATGTGACATTCATGATTGATGTTTGTTTCACTATTGCAGATCATAAATGCTTTACTTTAATTTAAAGATACTATGTCCCTTTTGCAGCCAACATCAAATTCTGTAAAACTTTGCAGGTATAATGAATATCAGGTATGTTTTATCTGTGAAATTTAAACATTAGCAGTGTCCTAGCATTTAGGGTCCCGATTACAAGCAGTCTTGCTTCTTAGGGACCCTGGCCATTATTACTTTTGTATGTTGTTGTTATTTGATATCATTCTTCTATTGTATTGTTGTTTTGTATATTTTGCTGTTTTAATGGTCAATAAATGAAGGGACTTCCTTCCTATTCAATTCAATTCAAATTATGCAAGGAAACCTGTTTACCTTCTAGACTTCACTGTCAAACACTATTGAGTGACTGACTGACATTTTTTATTGTTGGTAATAACATACAAAAAAATGAGCTGTAACAGGTACATGAGCATTTGTCTACATCAATAACCCACTACTTGTAATGACCCAAATTAATCTTATTGAATCTTTGTGCAGCACAAAATGTACAGCCATTCGGTAAAAGGGTCTGATTTGACAACTAACGATCGTTATACAGTAGGCTTGCGGGTGCACCATGTGAGAGAGAGAGAGAGGATTGAGGAGTCCTGAAAAGGAATCTCGGTAATCTTTCTTGGGGTGTGTAGTCCTGAAAAGGACTGTTTGTGTAGTCTTGAAAAAGACTGTTGGTTATCTTTCTTAGCTTATAGTTCTAAGGAGAACTATAGCACTTGGAGAGGATGAGTGGCGGCAGTGGCTCGACGTTTCAAACAGGTCGACTATCCATCATCAGGCGAGCAGCATCTAACGATCGTTATTTTCCCACTAACAGCCATTTTCAAGCCCTTTTTTTTAAAGGGAAGTTCTAAATTAGTGTGTGTTGTCTTTCAAATGCTGTTGGAATTTAAACCTTTTCAACGGCTGCAAAAGGGACATAGTACCTTCAACTGCCCTCTTGCAAATTTGAAAGGTGACAAAGAAATATGTCTTGTAGATGAACTTTTCATACATTTAAAAAAAATAACCATATCAATATAATGTTTAGATATCAAGTCCTACTGAAACACTGATTCTGTTACGGGCTCTGTGAAGCTTGGAACCTGGAACAGCATACAAAGTGCATGTCATCATTGAATGTGCTTTCCAAGATATATGTGCATGTGCATCGCAACATGCTGCATGAGTGCATGAGTACTATTTCTGTTTCTATGTTTAATAACATACCGGTAGTCCTCTAACTTCCCCAAATATCAATCTCAAGGCAAGCTTGTAGCAAAATTTGAACTGGTACTTATCCTAACTTATATGATTCATGGAGATGTAATCATTCTCGATAAAAACAAAAGCCTGTAGGCTCGGAAAATCGTGACTTTGAGTGCCTTGAATGATTGCTCCACATGTGTTTACTCGTGCTTGTGAATACAGGACAACTTTCTTTCTCCATTTCAGTATTTCTCTTACAAAAATGTTTATTTCTTCTTTCATTTCATTCTTTCACTGTCCTAATCAACCAAAAAACGAATGCAGACAACCTATCACCAGTGTTCCCCATGTATACAATACCAACATTTGCACACTTATATCAAACCAGAAGAACAAGTGCAAATGAACGAGCAAAAGAGATCTTCATCATCCTCTTATTCATTCTCTTATTCTTTTGTAGACTCCGCCTCCTCCTGCTCAGAACTCATCATCAAAGTGGGCGTGGTGGTAGTGGTAGGGGTCGGCCATGAGTGCTTCGGTGAGCAGCTCCCCGTAGATACTGTGGATAGGAACGTCTGGACCCCAGGCATCTTTAACCTTCCCCTCGGAATCGACCAAGAACTTCCAGAAATTCCAGGTTGGCTCTTGATGAGCATTTGCTATAAGAATAAATAAGTCAATCAATCTATCAATCAATAAAATAATCATATCAATTATTATTAATATGTTATTAGTATATTATTGTTGTTCTTTTTAATAACTTCCTGTCATTTACTATGCCTGGGTGGAGAGTGGCAAATGTCTATTAATGACTTACCGAAGAACCATGTGACCCACAGTGTGGTGACTTATCCATACACGTGAAAGAAAAGCTTATTTCTGAGCTTATGTGTTTTATTTGATATCTTCATGTATCCACTCTTGAGAAAGGCAATAACTTGATTGTATCCCCATTATCAATATACAACAACTGCTTTTGAAGATTGTCAACACTATTACTCTTACTCAGACATTGAAAATCAACATAAAAATTGTAGATTAGAGGCAAGTTCCTCGTGGACTGAAAAATCTGGCTTCTCTGAAGTATAAAAAAACAATTTAAAAAAAAAACAACCAAAACAGACAGTTTTTTCAATCTAGTTTCCCCCCTCCCACACAGAAAAAAAATGAACATCAAAGGGCAAAACTTTATAGCCTGTTGCCCTCGCCTATCCCCTTCTTATATTTCAAGTTTCAATGATGTGACCAGGGCCCTGTTTCGCAACATTTGTCATCAGTGACAAAGTACAGTTTTGGTTATAAGCTAGTGAAATCCTTGCTTCTGATTGGTTATCAGCGGATTTGTCACTGATTTAAGTCATTTGTCATTGAAAAAAGGCTTTGTGAAACTGGTCCCAGGTCCATGATGTGACTTACATGTAAGGTATTGCCAGGCTGGATCCGCATCATATCCTTTGACTTCTACCTTGGCAAAGAGAGGGAATTCAACATCGTACAAGGCTTTGACGTAGTGTTTAATCTCCTCATTGGATTGCGGTTCCTGGTGGCCAAATTGGTTACATGGAAACGCCAGGATGTTGAGACGATCTTCAAACTGTGGGTCCTTGCTGAGGTCCACGAGGTCGCGGTAGGTCCTGTCGGTGTAGCCGCAGTCACTGGCTACATTCACAACAAGAGATGGCTGTAACAGAGACAGAGGAGAAGGAGACAAGTTAGTCAGATCTTAATAGGACTCAAGGCTTTAATTTAGGACAAATAGATTAGCATGAATGAACAATCCACAATCTAATTATGCCTAGATCGAGTTCAGTAGTTGAACAGGTAGACCTTAGATTAAGAGTAATTTAGAAGAAGTAGAAGAAGGATAAATTTGATTTTGATATCAAACTAGACTCTATATAGACCTAGCAAGGATCTAGGTCTAGATTAGACAGGAATAACCATCCGTCTGATATGGGTCATTTCTTTAATAAAACTGACATTTGTTGACATTCCCGAATATTATTAAGGCGGTCAGAGGAGCCAGATGCAATCTCAGCGGAACAACCGTCGATATTATCAGAGACTGAAGCTTTCGGTCTAGATCTAGGTTTAGATCTACACAGAAAGAAAGAAAAAAACTTCAGCACTAGTGACTAGTCTAGTGGTACAGAGTTGAGAGTAGATCTACAGTGTTATTGTAACTTGATTAAGCTCACGGGGCCGGGGCCTGGTGGGGTCACTCAATGTGACTTCCGGACTGCATGACCGTTACCAAAATCACGGAAAAAGGGGTCAATTTTAAGCAATGTCCGCGGACAAAATATTCCTAGAAATACAGAAAATAGGGGGGCACAGGTGTCCTCGAAATTGATAAATAGGGGTCAGGAAAAGGGAAAAGAGAAAACCGGGAAGAAAAATTCCCGGAGCCGAGTCTTGTCCTTGAAATATGGTAAAATAGGGGTAAATTTGCGAAAGTGTCCTTACGATCTTATAAATAGGGGTAGACCTAGGGTCTATTTCAAAATACGATTTTGTCTTTGTTTTGACCTAAAAAAGGGGTTAAATTTCACAAAATGTCCTTGAAATTGACCGCAAAAGGGGGTTATTTGCATTTGTGGTAACGGTCATACGTGTCACCCTCTGCGGGGGAGTGACCCCACCGGAGGCTGGGGCTCCATGGCCCTGGCTCGTCCGTAGAAACTACCTGCTAGCTAGTACTAGACCTAGTAGCTACCTCAGCTCGGCCCGGCGGCGTTATTTTTTTATGCGGCACAGATTGGGGCATGGCGCGTGTTAAACCTATGGGAAGTACGTTCTTTCCCTTCTGAATAGTGTCTGCACGTACGTGAGACTAGTCATGTTCGCTAGCGCATTAGCGCTGCGAAGAAGTTTGTACACAATCCATCGCGAACTAGATCTATGTGTTTAGATAACATTCCTCTTCGTTTAAGTTAGTTAAGTTTTATTGACTAATTATTGTGATGTTCTCCTTATTGACGTGCTGCCTCCTCTTCAGATTTCCAATTTGATTTTAATTGTTGATGTAATGATTTTCCATGCGGTAGTGGATTACATGTAACACTATTAAAAACAGACCTCTACTACTTATACTGTCTAGTACGCACACGACCAATATTAGTCTGTAAATCAAGACCCCTTTTTTAAAAAAGCCCCAATCTGTGCCGCATAAAAAAATAACGCGGCCCGGCGCATGACTCTAGCGGCACGCGGCAATGCATCGCCATGTACGCCGCGCTGACGGGCCAGGAATCCCCCGAGAGTACTTACCGTGCCACGGTACTTTTCCAGGCGAACCCGCTTCCCTTCGATGTTTTTTACTGTAAAATCGTAGAAATTGTCATGCCACTCTCTTCTTCCATGACAATAATCTATATGTACGGTCATAAAGACATTCACAAGAAATAACAATCGTAAAGCTTGATAACTCATCTTGATTTCTAATCACTGTAGGCTAGCTAGTTGAAGAATATAGTCAACAAAAATTGGTGCATGGAGGCTGACATCTTTAGGCTCAGAATCATTTGTTAAATATTACTTTAAAAATTTTTTTCGATCGGACTAAAAGGACTTATAAAAGTTGATAAAAATATAAATATATAGTTTTTATTATTTATTTGTGACAAAATATAAGATTAATTAGTACTTGCTATATTTGTATATCTTTTTCATAAATATTCAACGATGCGGTAGATTTCTTCATCCAATCAGCATGCGCCGAATGACAGGCAGCGAATGGTTTGTCCAATCACAGCGCGGCAGGTTTAAATGTCGTGCATTATGCAAAAAGCAAACGCAAACCAAAACAACACGCCTGTGAATGTGAAGAAAAGCCATCAGCTGATAAAAGCTTTCGAAATTCGAAAGACCTTCCTCAATCTTCTATTCTGCTGCATTTCTGCATAGGTAAGTTTCTCGAATAAATTGCACCTCATTTTTTCACGTTACTAAACAGTTAAGATATAGATCTAATGGAATTTAACTCTAGTTACGCATTCAATTTCAACACAAAAGACGGGTCTAACAGTTAGATCTACTCTTGTGAATTGTGTACATGTGTCAGTTGGCAGTGCAGTGGCCAATGCGAGTTGTGTTTTGTGTGCTTTTGAATTGTGCAGATAATTGTGCAGTGCAGTGTAGACTTCTACGTCTTGTTGAATGTTGAAACTTGAAAGTCGGGCTAAAAAAAAAAAAAAGAATTAGCTGAAAGGCGAAATGGTAGACCTTCTTAAAGTCGATCTGTAAAGTAGACTCTAACTGTTAGATCTATAAAGAGAAAGTGTAATTGTGCCAAATATTTCGTCAAAATAGGTCTAGATCTAGATCTAGACTACAATTTACGAGCAAGAATCATTCATATTTCATAACAATGTAATTTCAATAATTGTCAATATTAAAAAACATAAGTTATTATTTCAATGGGGTTGTAGCATGACGAGACTACGTTTCCTGTGGCCTGATTAGGGGCCAATCACGAGGTAATGCTACCACTTAGGGACAACGCGATCGCAGTATTCATCATTTCATGTGCGTGCGACTGCGTGCAACATACGCAAAACCGAAGGGTGAGGTTCGAGAACGCTAGCTCCCGCTGACTGTTCATTTTATCAAGTCCGTTCATTTTACGTGCAGTGGTCCAAAAGAAGTTGTAGATGGCGTTAACCAGTATTTGCCATGCTACACCCCCTTTAAGACTAGTCTCTCTCTCTCTCTATTAATTTAACTTTATATAATATTAAATTATTATTAGCGTAATTGTGCCGAAAGATTTCGTCAAAATTGAAGCCAGAATAATATCATTTTCACAAGATATGCCCGGATTGCCTGGCCATGGCTACCACTACCAGCTAGCTAGTTCGATAGATTTCCCCCATTTTATGAAATCTTTATATATCAGGTTTGGACATTGAATTTTTAAAAGTAATTAGGTCTAATAATGGTTCAAATAATCTACCGGAATACACCAAAGTTTGCCGTCTAAAACTTTCTTTGTTTCTGCTTTGACTTTCTATTTAGCGTAGCTGAGATCTGTTCCCATCAGCCAAGCATGTCTCACTTCTACTCTGAGATTGAGAAGTTGACCAAGTTGGACGGTCCCACGGGTGGACCCGACATGAGATGGCAGAGAAAAGCCAAGGAAGTCAGCGGCTGCGGGAATGTCTCCATGAACAAGAGCCTTAACACCAGCTCCATGTCGCCCATGAAGATGTCCAACAGATCCTTTGGTGTCGCCAAAACGCCTTCCAAGACCCCAGGAGGAACCATCAGATCAAAAACACCAGGGAAAGGTTAGTTGTACTACCTGCAGGGAAAAAATACACGGGGGCTCGGGCGAAGTAGCCCCCAACACGCCCAAAAGAGCCCCCACAAGTCATAAAAGAACCCTCAAATTTTGCATAGAGTTCAATGCAAAACAAATTAAAGAGTATTATTTTCATGCCAGCAATCTTGAAAAGTAGCCCTCAAAATTGTTAAAGCAATTGTACTCTCCATCTTCAAGGCGAAGATCTGACATTTGGTCTGTAGTGTATTTCATCTGAAGTAATGTGGATTGAGATTGGGATTTCAGGTAACGTTTAGGGTCAACGTTAGTGTTGGATAGATAGAAGAATGAAGGTAGGAATTCTGATAGAAATTTATTGTGGAGCAATACTTTTGGAGGAGCATGTTCATGTACAGGTACAATCTTGTGAGGGTGTTCTTACACAGGTACCCTCAGACTAGCTCAGAGGCTCAGATCTGGAACATCATGGAAAAATTGGTTGTATACCCAGACATTATTTGTCCAGACAGTTGTGTATCTGGATTATGAATTCGTAGAAGTTTACTGTAATATTATTAGGCTTATGTTGGACAATATTATTATGCAAGACAAATATTCATTATGGTTAGCGCTATTTGGGGAATAATTTCCATTAAATCTGAAGGTAAAGGAGAAGGTTTTATCTTTGTTATCATTGTCATTATTGTTACAAAATTTTGAATCAATTTTTAAAAGTTGGGTGCAAGGAGTATGAAATGAACAATAGATATGGGGTAGACCGTAGTAAACGTGGCCTATATAGACCTCAGTCTCTAAGTATACCTGAAGTCTGTTGTATATCTCTATTTTAAAAGTGGGATAAGTATATTAATTCTTTCGAGGAAACTAAGTTTGATCAGCTTTGATAAGACATTGCCAATTGTATCTTTCATTCTTATTTCTCCCACAGGGAAGTCAAAGACCCCAACGAGGACCCCCGGCGGTGACCGCTTCATTCCCAACCGTAGTGCAACCAACTTTGACCTGGGTAACTTCAAGCTCCAGGACCAGTCGACCAATATCGGGGAGAACACTGACCCCGCCCTGATAATGAGCCCATCCAAGCTGGAGTACCAGAAGGCAATGGCCGAGAACCTGAACGGAGATCTGATGAATTCAAAGATCCTCTGCTACAAGAACAAACCACCCAATGCTCCTGAAGGTAGGGTTATTTATTCATGTATTTCATTTTCCAGTTTGATCATCAGATATTTCTTTTGGATTCAGAGTATCATGTTTTTAGTTTATCATTTCTGGTGAATGCAATATGGTTAATCCATATCCTTTTGACTTAAAGGTAATGCAAATACGAACTTGCTTACAATAGTATTTCATTTTCTACCACTTTATCTTGTGTTTTAGCCTTTCCCTCTTTTTTCTTTCTCTCCACATTTTCCACTTTTATTTTTGTGTATCCTTTACATGCTTCAGTTCTTGTTTTTGTTGTTACTATTCTTACTTTATCACAAACAGTTTGACTTATTTATGTCGTAATTTTCTAAATATATAACTTTTTTTTTATAGATGAAACAGTTAGACTCGACAGAGTCTAATGTTTATGTAACTTTTGATTAACTTCATTCAATGGTAATGTTTTCCTCAATGCAATATCCCTCAAATAAATTCATATTATTTAAACAAAATAGTTACCATATATAAGACATAGGGCCTCGTCTTCTAAACAGTTGTGATTAATCGCAACTTATTTGCGATTGATATCAATCGCAACTAGGTACATTATGAGAGATAGGGAACTGTAAACTTGAGAGTGGTTGGAGGACTTGAGAATGCTATTGGATCAATAGCTACTCTTTATAGGACAGGGCCCAGGTTTTTAAAAAATACCTTATCTTGCCCAGAATTTTCACCAAACATGTCAACAGTCTATACTATACTGTCTCAGATTATAAACAAAATCCTGCAGTTACATGTAGCTCATGCTGCAATCATAGTATAAACCTTTAGGCCAGTCAGGAATCCCATGACTTTTACAAGTCGATCGCCTGTCTGATTATCAAGATATTTATGATTGGCATTCAAAATTTCAAAAACCATTTTCCCAACGTTTTTTGTAACACTACAGTCTAATTGCAGGAAATGAGTTCAGTAAAACAGATAACCCAAAGATTTTTACTTCTTTGAAGCACTTCATGATCATTTTGAAGCGCAATTTTTTTAAGGGCTTCAATATTACATTGTTTATTAATGTTTAACATTGTTAAATAATGCCTTTAATGTTTATCTTTGGTTTGTTATCATCATTTTCCCTCAGGTTATCAGAACAACCTGAAGGTGATGTACTCTCACAACAGGACGCCTGGTTCTACTAAGAAGCCTATCAGACACATACCCCAGCAACCAGAACGGATTCTAGATGCCCCAGATATGCTGGATGACTACTGTAAGTATGAGGATGATGTTGTTAATAATAATAATAATAATAATAAAAACGTTACTTATAAAGTGCTTACCACCAAAGTTGTTAAGCGCTATTTATAATCTTTTGTTGTGAGCTGGCTGCGTCATCCCAACCTCAAGATGTAGCACTCATGAATTGTTTTTTAATAGCAATCATTTTTTTATTCTTCAAATATGTTGAGATAGTAAGCATTGATATGACCAAATATATAGACAACAGGGGCGGATCTAGCTTTTTGCTAAGGGGGGGGTTTGACCAAAATAATGACGATGCAGAGCATCGTCCACGAGCCGCGAAGCGGCGAGCCGATTTTTTTGTGGGTGTTTATTTGAACCCCGTAAGTGATGTTTTCCTGGCATCTATTAACACAATGGAGACCATAAAAAGCAGTGCATGATAACGTCTTTTTAAATCAAGTAACAGTTAAATAAAATAATGACGATGCGGAGCATCGTCCACGAGCCGCGAAGCGGCGAGCCGATTTTTTTTTGGGGTGTTTATTTGAACCCCGTAAGTGATGTTTTCCTGGCATCTATTAACACAATGGAGACCATAAAAAGCAGTGCATGATAACGTCTTTTAAAATAAAGTAACACTAACAGTTAAATACACAGTTATATCCAGAGTTATCATGTGTTTGGTTAAGTTACCAGATGAGTTGAATATCTTCTCACAATATTTGCACTTGAAAGGGTTTCTCTCCAGCGTGCGTTCTTTTTTCTTTCTTTTTTCTCTTTTTTTTCCCTTTTTTTTTTTTTTTTTTTTTTTGGGCCGCCCAAGGGGGGGGTTTAAACCCCCTAAACCCCCCCCCGTAGATCCGCGCCTGGACAATAGACTGAACGTATGGTGAAATATTTTGAAAAATATGTGATGACACTGTAAATACACGAGAGTTTTCAAGGAAGCCCTGTATTAATTCTGATCCGTTGAAATAAACCTAGTTCACTATGAAGACACAAATAGCAGCCCAATTCATTAATGGCCAGCTACTTGGTCAATTACCGGTAGAATTCTAGTTCATCAAGAATGATGCACTTGGTTCATGCTGTGGCTTTAGGTAAATCATTGTGTGGGTAGGGAACTAGAGATTACTTGACTTGGTCTGAAGGAGACATAACTACAAAACTCCTACTTTTTTCTGAAAGTTTGAGTGAAGGGAATATTATCTGACCAATTCCTAAATTCTCCCAACTATATTATTATAATTTAATTAAATTTGAGGTGAATATAAATCACCACATAGCAATGAATTGGCTCTATATACATGTACCATTCCAGACATTCAAGTGTTGAGAAAAAAAAAAGAAGCCTGTTTTATATCTTATTTTCATGGAAAAGTGGTTGGAAACATTCTGAAATTGATTGGGAGAATTTACTGTTAGTGACGTCTTCAAAGAAAAAACCATAAATATCTTTGTGGTTTGAGAATTTTTTCAGGATTTTTTGCATGTTAAAGGGTTAGTATGGTAGAAGGAATGTAATTAGTAACATTTCATACAAAAATTACGCAGTTTTTTCATCAACCTTCAACAATGTTACAGAGTCACTTTAATATCCCAATGACTGTGAACCTATTCTGATTTTTTACCAACAGATCTCAACCTTGCAGTAGCCCTAGCTAACAATGTGTATCTGTGGAATGCACTGATAGGAACAGAAATAAAATAAACAATGTGATTCCTCTTTCTTTCCCAACAGATCTCAACCTTCTTGACTGGAGCTGTCACAACCACCTTGCAGTAGCCTTAGCCAACAATGTGTACCTGTGGAATGCTGCCAGTGGGGACATCAAGCAGCTCATGCAGCTGGAAGGCCCTGAGGACTACGTCACCTCAGTCAGCTGGATCACAGAAGGCAACTACCTGGCTGTGGGGACAAGCTCTGGAGATGTACAGGTAAGGTGGCTTAAAGATAAAGACCAGTTATGGTCATGCGGTTGCATTGTGAAAGAAGGGAGTGGAATTGATCCAAAGAAATTGATCATCTAGCATATAAGCATTGGTGTATTTGGCCCAGTCTTGGTAAAGTTACAAGCACTGTACATAGAAAGATGTATATGGGCTACACGAACATGTGGCATAAAAATCTGTCCCGATTTTTATAATGTTACATGCCATATTTAGAAAATTAAGGCAATTTGAAGAACCATGCTTTTCAGGGAACACTTTGTATCCGATGTTCTTCCACACTTGCATAATACAATGATAACGCTCACAAATTATTTTTCACCTCTTCACAGAACTCAACCTTCTCTCTAAAGAAACACATGCAAAAGGGATTTACATGGAGTTATATCGTGTACACTTTTTAAAATTAACAAAAAAAATTGTGCAATTGAGACGAACTATGTTTTTAGTAAAGACAATAATTCTCCATCTTTTCTTGTTGACCCACACACAGCTTTGGGATGTAGAGAGTGGTAAGAGGTTACGGTGTATGCAGGGACACGCAGCTAGGGTGGGATCACTCTCATGGAACTCGTACATTCTCAGCAGGTAAGTCAAACATAAGTCTCCACAAGCATTTCATTTTGGCTTGAGAAGTATCTTTATTAAACTCCTTGATGACAGCGATTTTGTAAAGTTATACATTTTTCACATTTTAGTTCTTCAAATCAGGAACAAAAATATTTTGCTTTTCAATGCTACATTGCTTTAATAAAATGTATTGTATCTGAAAACATTTTACATGGATATACACTATGCCAAAAAGTTGGAAAATTGCCAATTTTTTGTTTTGTTTGGTTTGAACCTAGCTCTCAATGTGTTTTAATCATCAGTTTCCTAAGTTTCAAATTCTTGGTGTCGAAACACAATTTGGTCATGCATCAAAAATAGATGGTGTGTGCAGAAATATTGCTCTTTCTACTCATGCCTGTTGTAGTATGTATTCATTAGAGCTATTGTTTCGATAAGCTGTCCACCGAGGGATTCATAGCGTTAGTATTTTAAATACCATGTTCATTTCCCGATCAGTGGTTCACGGAGCGGTAACATCCACCACCACGACGTGCGCGTGGCTTCGTACCACGTTGGCACCCTAGCCGGCCACACCCAGGAGGTATGCGGTCTCAAGTGGTCCCCCGATGGGCGCTACCTGGCCAGCGGGGGTAACGACAACCTCCTCAACATCTGGCCCACCTTCTCGGCCACGCCCTGCAATGTCCCCATCTATACACTCAACCAACACCAAGCTGCAGTCAAGGTATGGCATCTCGTATGCAACAAAATGAATAAATATGTAATATACATCAATGAACGAATAAAAATAAAGAATAAGTAGATGAATGAATAAATAAATCAATCAATATATGAATGAATAAATGAATGAATGAATAAATAAGTAAATAAGTATATGAATAAATAAGTAAATAAATATATGAATAAATAAATGAAAGAATGAATAAATAGAAATAATGAATTAAAGCTAAAGACCAGTTATGGTCATGCGATTGCATTGTGAAAGAAACGTTGTGAAATCGATCAGAAAAGGTTGATCATCTAGCATAGATGTACTGCAAGGTTCTGGAATCATCAAAATGATAAGAAATTTGGCCAAGTCTTCATAAAGTTAGAAGCACTGTACACAGAAAGATGTATATGGGACTACACACATGTGCGCGACACGTGCATTTCATATCTCTCAACAGGCAAGAGATACACTAATTTACCAAATATATCAATTAGTAGGCGGTTTCCTGTCAAAATTTGTATCATCATGTAATATTCAAAACATATTCTTTCACATGATTGGTAATAGGAGCTTCCATTTCATTTTTTGAAATTGGGGCATTTCCAATACTGGTCTTTACCTTTAATAAACAAAAGAAACAGAGGCTAAGGACAATTCATCCCCTAGACTCTTTATATTTTTCCCTTCCAAGCAGGAAGAAGAGTCACTGCAATGCTAGTTGTATATGATCCGGGATATTGTACAGGGATGCCACTTTTCAGGCAATAGCCTGAATTCAGGCCCTGGCAAGTTATTTTCAGACCATAGTTTAGGCTTTTTGGTGTACAAAATAGCTCATTCTAGTTGATTTTCAGGCCCTCTGATCAATTCTAACTGGTATCCCTGATTGTAGCTAAAGGTGAAATGCCCTTTCATGTGGCATAGAAAAATAGCTCCTTGGATATATACATTAAAATTAAACTATTTAACTGATTTGTATAATTTGTTTATGACAATGACTGTATAACTGTAAAACATAGAAGGCACCTTTGTAACATCAGATTATTCATTAGAACATTATTAAAATGATTTATGAGAATAATTTCATATTATATTTATTCTTGGGGACCTACAAAAACAAGCTGCCGTATGCTTTCCAGTAGGTTCCTGTTTCATTTCATAATTTTGTACTTACTTTGTTAACTATGTTCTTTCTTGTGCAAACAATTGATATGAAATAAAATAAATTTGAAATCAATCAATCAATCATTTCTTGCTTTGTTTTTTGATAGGCTCTTGCATGGTGCCCATGGCAACCGAGTGTATTGGCCAGTGGAGGAGGGACGGCCGATAGACACATCAGGTTCTGGAATAGCAACACCGGATCCTGTCTCAATAGTGTGGACACCAAGTCACAGGTATGAAGAATTTCTTCGATATGGTATTCTTAAACCAAAGTTTGAGTCATCACTTCTATCTGTTGACAGAATCAATTGTTGATATTGTTGTACTGAGGTGTGGAAGTCTGTACATTTATGTAGGAAATAGGATTTTTCTTCTTTCGTTCATACTAGAATATTTTATCTCATAGAATGACACTATTTTAGTTCTCATTTGTATGACTTTTATATTTGGATTTTTTTTATAAAAATGAAATGAAAAGGTCAGGAAAGGGTATGAGTAGATTGTAAAGAGAAATTTTAACATACAAAATGTCGAACAACCCTCCATTTTGTGACTAGTAGAAATTTATCTTGGGTTATATTGATACAGCCATTGAGGTTCATGAATGAATTGTCAAGGAAAATAATTCTAACATTCAAAATGTTATTAAACCTTCAATTTTGTGGCTCTTGTAGAAAATTTGCTGAAGGTCTTAATCTTATTGATATGACTGATAGAGATCACAAGTGAATTTTAAAGGGAAAGTTCTAATATGTACAAAATGTAATCAACCCTCCCCCCCCAAAAAAAAAAAAAAATAGATCTCTTTAAAATACACTCTCTTATAAAGTCTCTGCTAAATGTTGCTTTGATATGGATGATGGAAGGTAAAAATCTTTAGTGGGTTTTGTGAACAGAAATTCCTGACTCTTTAACACTGTCTGCTTTCTCTAATTATAGGTTTGCACCCTCTTGTGGTCTAAGGAGCACAAGGAGTTGATATCGGCCCATGGTTTCGCTCAGAACCAGCTGGTTATTTGGAAGTACCCCACCATGGTCAGAATAGCAGAACTCTTAGGTGAGTTAACTTCAATATTTGTGACAACCAGTAACATGCTCTGAATTTACATGTATATGTAATTTCAACAAATCTGTTCAGATTATGTAACGGGTGACTAAGGATTACACATTTCAAAAGATGAGTTAAAATAGGTTATTGAAATGACCCTATGGTTGATTTCTTTAAAATCTTTGCAATCTTGTTCTATATTATGATATTGGTAAATAAATTCTATACAGCTCTCAATGTAATGAGGGTGTATGAGGAAGTGATTTTTTTTTCCTTAAAAAAAAATCCTCTGTATTTGTGGTTAATTTTTTTTTCTGTGAATGATAAAAGAAACACAGATCTTTACCTTGAAAAGAAGGTGAAGCAGAATTAACTGTTTACAGAAACTTTATTGAGTAAAACCACAAAGCTAAAGAAAAAGTCAGACAAAGAATACCAAAGCTATGTTGTTGCTGCTGTAGTCGTTATCTTTATTAAAAAATTTATTTGGTTGGGTTTCGTTTTCAATCAAGAATGCCAGAAGACATTTTTTTTATTTGTGAAGTCATACAAGGACATTTTTCTCCATTTTTTTTCGTTATTAAACTACTAAGAAACATCCCTTTGTTACGATGTGCAGTTATTTTTATACCAATACTCGTTACCTTTGAACAAATACAGGATTTGAATTTCGCACGTTATGACGTGAACTCGTGATGTAGAGATATCTAGAAATAGAATACATGCTGAAGTTTGCAATTTGACCTTTGAAAGAGGAAAAAATTGACATTGAATTGTTTATCTGTGAAAATAACCAAACAACAATAGTGATCATGACCAATTTACCATCCACGACTTGGGTTATGGGTTTGGTCATTGTGGTCAGTGTTTTTCTTGGAATTCAAACCTCGACAAACACATCAATTATCAAAAGATATTTTTTTTCCTTTCAACAAGAGCTCATCATAGACTAGCTTAGTCAATTCATGCAATTACGGTAAAATAAAGCTTTGTCTTAACCCTATTTAGGCCGAAGAGGGGGGAAGGAGGCTGATTCCCCCCCCCCCCCCCCACAACTAAGTTCGCAATTATTTTGCATCATGCAACTTTGTGACTTTTTTCTTTTAAGTTTAGAGCATCTTTTGGCACCAAATTTATTAAAATCGGATGTACCGTTAGGTAGTTACAAAACCTTTTGTCTAAAAATCCCATGCAAAATGCAATTCCCCTCATTTACATTTAGGCAAAAACAAAGCTTATTTAATCTTTCTAAGCATTTTATATTATTCATTGTGCTTTTAATGTATATTATTCATCATGCTTTTAATGAGTCCTGCAACAGGGTCATTCCATGTCAAATGAATCACCGAATGGTTTTAACCAACCATTTTTGATTTTGATGAAACTAAGTGTACTTGGTGAGTCAGAGTGTGATCTCACAGCACCAAATCTCAAATTTTAGGTCAATCGGGTGAGGGGTTTTGGAGATATTCAGCATCAGTGCTCTCTTCATCGATAAAAGGCATTTCATTAGCATGAGGAAGTTAATAGATTAAGGCAACTGAATTACCCATTATAACACATATATGGCCCAATAGCATCCTGTATTTAAACTTGATCATTTCCTTTTGGAAGGGTCAAATATTGTCTGTGAATGTAATTTACTTATTTCTGTTTGCAACGTCATATTGCATGGTGTGTGTGTGTGTACGATTTATTGAAACTTTGGTGAATAATAGTACCAGCTGGAAAACAGATGTTTGAAAGATAACATAAAATTCATTTGATCTGACCAGAAGGGCATTTCACATAGAAAATATTAGTTACAGTGACAAACATTTTCAATGACAAAAAATGACACTTTTGCATGAAAGGTATTACAAAGTTTTGGGAAATTTTGAAAAATGGGTGGATAGTGATTCTTTACAATTTTGATATATTTGGATGCCCCTGTGGATGTATTAAAAACACCAGAAATTTTAGCCCCTAAAACGCTTCTGCTTTCGAGAAAAATTGAATATAAAGATTTACCGGTGCTCCCGGTAAATTTTGATAAATTTCAAATAGCTCCTAAGGCCGTAAAATGCTAGCTGCGACCATGAAAATCTCAGAGTATGTAGTTGTGGTATATAATTTCCGAACGAGTATAGCTAATCAGTCAATTTTAGTCAATAAACATTGTTGTGTAGCTTAATTAATATCTTGACCTTGAGAGGGAGCTATTCAACATAAAGTGTTTATTATTTACAATTTCATAACTTTAGAGTTGATTTCGACCGCGACAACGATCACTGAATATTTTAGGATCGTATATGCTTCCAATATGTTCATTTTAACGAAATTCATGACCCCATACCAAAACTTTGTATTACCTTTAATGACAAAATCTGTTTCACAAAACAAATGACAAAATGTAATCTGGGAAAATCACACTCAGGAGTAAATATGTGGTAGATGTTTTGAAGTCGAGTTTTTTGAGCACTTTACTTCAAATGCAAAGGACGTGGGTTCGATCCCAGACACAGCACTTATTTCCTTTGGTAAGACATTAATCAACAATTGCCACTCGATCCATACCCAGGAGAGAAATGGGGACCTGGTAGGATGACGAAAAGCGTTGTGCTAGTAATTGCCATCTGCCTTCGCGATAACAGTATGGTCGAAACACTCGCCAGGGAACAATGACCAGGATAATCATATCTGTAAAACACTGAATTTTCTCTGTCTGCAGCCAATGCAATTTAAAGATACGTTCACAAATGACGCACTAAACTGCAGCAGTTTTTTTAATAAGTTGTTATGTTAAAGAAAAAGCACTCACAATCTGTTTAACTTTAACATTAATTTTGATTGTCTTTGATTATTTAAATGTTTTCTTCAGGGCACACCTCGCGCATCCTCCACATGGCTATGAGCCCAGACGGCACAACGGTTGTCTCTGCCGCGGCCGATGAAACGTTACGGCTCTGGAAGTGCTTCTCCGTCGACCCGAAGTCAAAGAAGGAGAAGAGCTCCAGCTCAGTCAAGTTGCCTAGCAACAGCATTAGCAGACGACAGAACATTCGCTGAACTTCAAACGAACGAAAAGAAATCATGGACTTTTTATATTCTCTGATTGAGAAGGACATATTCAGCCGATAGTGGTGCTATGATAGGCATTGATGTTCTCGTTTCTCTTGTATTTGGATCATTTCTTGATCATCAGGGGCCCTGTGTTATAAAGAGTTGCTATTGAAGCATATTGATCGCAAGTTTGATTGCAAATTTTGATCACAAGTTTGATTGTAAGTTTTGATCGCAAGTCCTCCTAGCGATCGCAAACTTACAATTTCTTATCCCTTTAGTAACGTACCAAGTTGAGATTGATATCACATTACGATTGATCTGAATCAACTGCAGCTATTTGCAAGATGGGCCAAGAACTCCAAGCATTTGCAAGGTTTTTTAGTGACATTGATGTGGATAAGACATGAGAGGAAGAAAGGTAAACGTGAGAGTATAGAGAAATGAAGAAGAAGAAGGAGGGCAAGAGAGTTGCAGAGACACAGAAAAAGGGAATGTGTATAAGAGACTACAGTTACCAAGGGGATGTTTCATAAAGCTGTTCGTAAAGTTATGCATGACTTTACGAACGACTTGTATATGAAAAGCCAAATGGGATGCGCAATCATTATTATTTATTAAGTTGAACTGTGCAGATGTAGATTAACATTCTTATTATAACAAACATTTTTAATGCAAAGAATAATTTTTGCCATAATTTAATTGAGGTTATTGGAAATATCAGAAAAAACTTTGGGCATCCTATCTGGCATTTCATATACAATTACTTCGTTAAGTCAGGCGTAACTTTACGAACAGCTTTATGAAACACCCCCCCCCCCCCCCCAGATGTCTCAACATTGAATATCATACAAATGGCCAGGATGTGATAATTAGTGGCTTTAGTGCAGTTACATTCTTTCTAGTGCTAGAAACAAAAAAGTAGTAAACAAAATAAATTAATCAATGATAATAATAACATTAGTTATGATACTGCAAACGCGTACCTTACTCAAACGGCATTGAAATGTAAAAAAAAACATGCAGAATTTTATTCATTATCTTCCATTGTATTCCAAAGTCATTTCAACTTACACATAGTTAGGATGATGTAAGTATGTTATTGATTGGTCAAACTATTTTTTGAAGCAATCATTCCAATTTAGATTTTAATGAGCAACCATGGATACTTGTATTTCAGAAAATGGCATGTTTGACTGAACAAAATAAGTTATTACAGAGAGTAACTTCTCCATGTGTCATTTCACATCGGAGAAGGAGTTGCCTCTTCTTCAACGCATGAGGAAAACATACCACTGGGTTATGTTTCAAATTGGCATTCTAATCTATGGTTTAGAACTACAGAAACACACTCAGAAAAGGTTACTGAAAATCTTGTGCTGAATTTTAGCTATCCAGACTTTTTATTAGCAACTTTCTTATCAACTGTAACAGTATTTTTATAATTTTCACCAGATGGAAAGACCTGTTTTTTAAATCTCTTTAAAAATAAAAATAGTATCTGTTGTAGATATGCAAATATATTATTTAAAAACAATTTTTTTAAACAATTTATGATTAGTCTATGAATTTGTAAAGAGATGGGGTTTTATTCATTGTTTTTCTGTTAATTTAATTTAACTTTAAATCATGTGCATTTATTTTCAAACTGCTTCTTTTAACCTTCATCTTTTAACACGTTTTTTTGTTATCATGATAAATACATTCTCTTAATCTTCACGTACAAAACAGGTATGACATACTAACAAGACTATATGAAAATAATATCAAACGAAAATTGTTGGCACTATCAGAGTGATGTATAGTCATGGGAGAAAACTTGCCACTCTTTTGCTCTGTACTTTTTTAAATATCACTTTATGTGGTACCATATATTCATTATGGAGAATGTTGTGTAAATAGATTTTGTAAAGGTCATGATGATTGTCATATTGTACAAAATAATAAAATATTTTGTAGGCAAAAAATTGGATGCTCATGGCTGTCGTTCATTTTGTGTTATCGAGAACTGAGGGCGATCCAAGAGAGAGGGAGAGAGAGAGAATGAGATACAGAATGAGATACAGAGAGAGAGGGAGAGAGAGAGAGAGAGAGATACAGAGAGATGGAGCAAGAGATTGAGAGAGAGAGAGGAAGAATGAATGGAAAATGATAGACAGGCATGTGGAGAGAGACTAACAGAGGGGTAGAGAAAGAGCTCGGGGACTGCAGTGTATAAGGGAAATCAAAATGAGGAAAAGAGTGGTTCCAGATTGATTGTTTATTTGGGGGGGGGGGGAGGGGTCTCTTGCATTCGTTGTATGCATATGTACCTCGGAGGGGGGAGTTTAAAAAAAAACATCAATAACAAACAATAAAAACAACCCTAGAACTGCTTTTTGAGTGAGAGAGCATTTTTCATGTGAAAAGAGACCCGAGCATTAAAATCAACTGCCGGACTCTGAAAAACAAAGCTTTAAAGACCGTCACCACTACTGGGCCAGAAGGGATTAGACCACACAGAGAGCCATCGAGGTCACTGTGACAGGTGGCTATCTCATTAACTCAGCTCTCATTTAACATAAGAAAAAGAGGATCATGGGGGACCAACAGGCACCGATTGGGGAAGTTCTCTATATAGAGGGAGCAAGTAGCTACAAGTATGGCAGTGTGCCTTTAAACAGTAAACCTCATTTTATATTGTCAAATCTACATTTTAGTAAACAAGCATGGAAGTAGAAAAAACATAGGAAACAAGAAATATAATCTCCTAAATATTATTCTAAATTATGCGCAATGGTTCTGTAATTTACCCGCATTCTTTTTTTAATTATTATTCAAGTTGTTAAACAGATTGTTTTTTGTGTTAGCAAAGAAAATGATACTAAGCTGGAAGAATTGTTGAATATACTTTGATTTTTAGCCAAGGTTTTTTTCATTCAATTATTGAGCGATTAAAGTAAATTTGTATTGAAATTATGGAAATAAAAACCTCGAGAAAACAAAAATAAAAATAAAAGTAGATCTTCAAAGTCTTTGAATAGTTGGAAATGGTTTAAGTAAAATATAAACAAATCAATTAATAAACCATGACAACTGTTTCATTCACAATACATTGTCGATACATGTACACATCCGATGTGCATTACCATGGCAATATCAACAGATTCTCAATCAATTTATCAATATGACGTCATGACGCAATTAGTACACTCTTATCTGTGAATTCGTTTTTTTTTTCATCGAAACCGGATGAGCGTATAGCAACGATCTAGTCACGTTCTGTTTCTAACAAGGTACATGTAGTAAAGTACCATACGATACGTATTTGAAAAATCCTAAGTACTATAAATCCTTAATTGTGTTTTCTTAAAAGTAATCATGATAATTACGTTGCAATGCTGTTTTTTATATTCATTAATTTCACTAGGGATGCATTCAGTAAGGGGAGATCGCGTATTTGGAGTGATATCGCTACCCTCGCGGTTAGCAATGTTCATATTTGTTACAGTTCATTTTACCAAAATAAAATGTAAATCTATAGATGTGAATGATATTTTATTCGTTGTATCTATATGACATGACTATTTAATAAATGATCAAATTAAATCAAATAAAAATAAAATTTGGCACATTCTGGACTGGTGTAGATGCAAATACATCCTTATGGCAGGGGAAGGGGTAACACCCCTTATCTTTTGAATTCAGTTTTTCTCATATGCATTGATTATTATGTATAATATTAGGAGACCAAACGTCTTTTACTACAATTGCTATGGTCATTTAAATTAGTATTTTTTCGTGTTTTCTCAAATTTCAATAATATACATCTACAAAAAATATTTTTAAAATTGAATTTTTATATAATTATCACCACTATGAATCATTTGTCATTTCACTTTTTTCGAATTTTCAAAATTATATCTTCAGGGTATTAGGGTCACTGTGTCCTGGTAAACTTCTCTGAAAATGCTTGTACAAGCTACTGATGGTCCATCGTACTGTGTTTTGTATTGGTGACTTTGGGGGGGGGGGGGGGAAGGCGAAATGCGAGAGACGAGGGAGCATAGTCACGGTGAACGAGAGGGCGAAGGTGACAGAAAGACTTGCGATAATTTGTTCGCATTTTTATTAGTGTAACGCTGCACTTTTGGGCCCTCCAGACTCCAGAGCCTAAAAGTGTGCTGCAGTCTGGAGGCAGTATTTGCTAAACATTTCTTTTTTGCACTTTTTCAAATTTTCTGGGGAGG